>CM053028.1:51449793-51504793 GCA_028564925.1 Lithobates sylvaticus
TAGGGGGCCCCAAAGTCGGGTCGGAAAATGTAATTCTCTGCTGCAGAAAAGTGCTTGACTCAAGTATAAGCCGAGGTGGGCATTTTCAGCACCAAAAAATGTGCTGAAAAACTCGGCTTATACTCGAGTATATACGGTAAGCGGATGATGGTGGGGTTTGCATGGTGCTGTAGATAGCTTTCTAAAAACATCATAGCACCTTGCCTCAGTACTGCTCTTAAGGACCCTTGTGACGCAATTAGTGGGTTGGCTTTTTAGAGAAGTTACGCAAATATCAAAATGCCGTTATAGGTGGGTATCATTCTGTAGGGGTGGGTGTTTCTAAGCAGACTGCATCTGCTAGCAGACCAACATGTGATGCAGAGCCTCAATGATAAAGAACTGCAATGCAAAGAATGGGAGTAGCAGTCCAGAGACAGTGAGGCTATGGAGGAAAGGGCTAGATAATGTTGAATGTCCTCCAGCCAGGAAATGAGATGGGCTGTATATGACTTGCTACAGCTTTTAATGCACACTGTAATGCCACGTACACACGATCGGAATTCTCGTCGGAAGAAAATCTGACGGTTTTTCCAACGGAATCCCGACGGAATTCCGCTCAAGCTGTGTTGCCTACACACGATCACACCAAATTCCGATGGTCAATAACACAGCGGCATAAAACACGTTCAACAGCACTATAAAAGGGAAGTTTAATGCTTCTGAGCATGCGTAGAATTGTTTCCGAGCATGCGTCGGAATTTTGTGTGTCGGAATTGCATACACACGATCGGAAAATCCGATAGAAAGGTTTTCCGTCTGAAAAACTGAGAACAGGTTCTCAATTCAAAGTCCGTCGGAAATTCCGACAGAAAAAGACCGTTGGGCATACACACGGTCGGAAAATCCGATGAAAAGCTCCCATCGGACTGTTTCCACCGGAAATTCCGACCATGTGTACGCCGCATAAGAAGCTCACAGTATGCAGTCAAAAGAAAATTAGCAAATAGGATAGAAGTCTGTACAACTGTTTAAGAGTAAAGGTAAGGCTGGAGTTTAGCTTTAAAGTGTTTTTTACTTTCGGTTGTGGATTACAGATGTTCTTAAACTTCCCCATTCTATCCAAAACTAAAACAATGGAAAGAAAAAGATGGATGGCCTAATGCCACGTACACACGAGCGGATTTTCGCTCTTGGATGATTTTGCGACATAATTCCGCTCAAGCTTGTCTTGCATACACACGGTCACACAAAAGTTCTCTGAACTTTTGACCGTCAAGAACGCGGTGACGTACAACACTACGACGAGCCGAAAAAATGAAGTTCAATGTTTCCGAGCATGCGTCGAATTGTTTCCGAGCATGCGTGATTTTTTTGCGCGTCCGAATTGCATACAGACGATTGCATTCTCGGATAGGAACTTTTCCTGACCGAAAAATAGAGAACCTACTCTCAATCATTTGCTGGCTGGAATTCCGCCAGCAAAAGACCGATGGAGCATACACACGCATTTTCCGACAAAAAGCTCTCATCGGAGTTTTGCTGGTGGCATTATCGTGTGTACGCGTCATTAGTTAAACCTATACACATGTTGAAGCTCCTAACGCAATCTATATCTAAAGGAGATACCTCCAGGTTCATTCAGCTGTGTTCTAGAGCAGGGGTCTCCAAACTTTCGAAACAAAGGGCCAATCCCCCCCCCCCAGACTTTAGAAGGGCCAGACTGTGACAAGTGGTATTAGAAAATGGTGTCAGTGGAAGGAATTGAGCCCCATCTTTGGTGCCATGGGAAGAATAGTGCCTGATCTTTGGTATCAGTGGGAGGGATTTCCCCTCATCATTGGAGTCAGTAGGAGGAATTGTCCTCATCATTGGAGTCAGTAGGAGGAATTGTCCTCATCGTTGATGTCAGTGGGATGAATAGTGTCTTAAGGGCCAGATAAGCGCAAGCAAAGGGTCGCATTTGGCCCTGCCTTGGGCAGCAGTTTGGAGACCACTGTTCTAGAGTACCACAGGAGCCCCAAAATGAGGGGAGGTTTATTGGTTAGTATACACTGAAGCCACGTGAAGGGTAATTAATGAGGCACAGAGAGCAGCATAGATATGGGCTAATCACTGACTTTCTAGATCAGGGATTCTCAACCAAGGTTCCATTGAACCCTAGGGTTCCTCCAGAGGTTGCTAGGGGTTTCCTGAGCAATGACCAATTTTTGCCTCTCAGATAAGTTCCTACTGACACCATTGATCTTTTTAGCTATCTGTAAGGGGGTAATTCTTCCCAATGAACAGCAGGGATTCCCTTAAACCATAAAGTTATTTCAAGGGTTCCTCTGTGTTGAAAATGTTGAGAAAGGCTGGTCTAGATGAACTCAGATTTTATTGTATTGGGGCACCCAGGGTACTCTGGAACATACCATAGACAACAAAAAGTAAAAGTATCAATCAAAATGAATGTATATATAGTGTTTTTACATATTTCTTGTATTTACTTATTATGATCAGGACTCAACTAAAAATTATAGAACTATAATTTCTTCTTTTTAATTTAGTCAGTTGTAGGATAGCCAGCTGATGGCTCCTTTTCACAAGGTGTCTCTTTGCCATTTGTTGTAAAAAGCCTGTTGTTTAGAGAGATCAATAGCTCAAGTTGCCCACATTACTGCCTTTGTGACACTTCCCATTGGATTTCCAAAAGTGAGGTCTCTCAGGATCCAGAAGACTGTTGCAGTGTGATGATGAAGGGCTGCAAACAAGACAATTGGTGGTGGGTCAGGTTTGCAGTGCTGGCTCACTGGTATCCCCTCCCAGAAGTGACTCAGCAAAACTTTTACCAGAGGTAGGCATGCCATGTTAGAAGTTGCAGCCTCATCTTTACCCTAGCTCTCTGTTTTATCTTACTTTGGGAATTTAACAACAGAGGTTTGGGCCTTCACCCAGCATGAACCTCTGTTGTGAAATCTGCTAAATAAAGCCAGATATTGCTCAGTTTGGGGCAAAATCAAATATGATCAGAGCACTGATATCGAAAGGAAAGATCAAAAACGTTACAGTACTGGGCTTGGCATTTTGATTTGTCAAGCCCTGCTCTTATCCATGCAAAAAGTATGATCCTAAATAATAAAGAAAAAAAAAAGTTCACCCAGCTGATTCATCTCTTATGTCCTACTGCTTAAACACAATGTAAAATGGCATCTAGCCTGTGATGATAGGAAGGAACGTTCCATGTGGGTGCTGGAGACTGTAATAATCCTAATGGAAACCACATTTGACCTAAAACTGAATAAAGACGTATACAGAGATAGGGGAGCTTTCATCACCAGACTTAACTGAGCAGCATCATAAATTCAACTGTCCTCTTTCCCACTCTCCTCCTGGTAAGTATGAGATGTATATAAACAAGCTAATAAATCAGCGGAATCATACATTAAATAAGTCATTTTTCCTTTTCTCTTTGTAAGTATTTTATCTGCTAGACATTTGTGCTAGTTGTCCTCATTAGGGAAAAGGTTCAGGTTTATAATTTTGGCATAATTACATGTCCTCCGTGGCAGTGCCAGCTTCACAAGTCTTTTAAATTGATAATGGCTTGCTTATTATCCATACAAATGACCAGAATTAAATAAGAAGATTCACCTATTATAGAGTTCAGTTGGGTTCACCACAATCTTGGGAAATTCAAGCAAGATTTGTAAAACTGTTCGCAAACCAAAACCAGGCAGATCGCTAGTCCTAGTGGAAATGAGGTTCTGGTTCAGCACTGCAATAGGTTTTTGGTGGCATTTGCAAAGTTCATAAACCATGATTCTTTTGTAAAAAGACTTTGTAATAGAATGAAAGATCCTGCGTCTCAACCATGGGAGCCAAACTCCTCTATGTGGGAGAACTGAAAGGATTCCTCCTATACACTGGTGGCCACTAAATAAGAGGTAATGAAGAGGGGGAGGGGTGCTCTAACCCAAAAAAACCTGGTCATGGTTTATTACAACATACAAAAACATATTTGGGAAGCACTCACCAATGCGTTTAAATTCAAGATGGTGCTGCCATAAGACCAACAAGCAATAGCGAACATATTACAGCGCACACATCATAGACTTCAGTTGGGTTTGACACAAAGGGGTTGATTTACTAAAACTGGAGAGTGCAAAATCTGGCGCAGCTCTGCATAGAAACTAATCAGCTTCCAGTTTTTTTTCCGTCAAAGCTTATTTGAACAAGCTGACTTTAGAAGCTGATGAACAACTGCACAATATTTTGCACTCTAAAGTTTTTGTAAATCAACCACAACAATTGCAAATTTCGAGCAATGTTTGTAAAACTGTTCACAAACCCAACCAAGAAAGATTTGTGTACTTATATACAGTACTATACATGGGAGAGGAAACATCTCAAGGCAAATATAAAAAAAAACTTCTACTAAAGAGACAGTCATTTAGCTAATCCGGGGAAAAGTTACAGAATCTGTGCAAAGGGGCCCTTCAAACCATGGATGCCAGCACTTCCAACGCTCTTATCGCTATCTCAGCTGGTAAAAATACCGGGTGTTTTAAAAAGTGGGGCAGTATATGACCTCCTCAAATGTAACAGTGTTTGGGGTTTAATGACTAGTCACTAGGCTGGGGTGAGGTCACCGATCCCTCCTAGGTTTTGGACACCTCTATACTGCTGGCTGCAACAGAAGAAGTATCTTCAGTTTAAAATGATCCCAGGGTTTTTGTGAAGCCCTTGGATCCCAGGCCCAGTTGGCACATGGGGCTTGGGTGGTAAATGCCTTTACTTTAGCACTGTAGTTTTTACGTTTTGACAATTTTGTTAAAAAAAAATAGGGTAATTACACATTCATAGATCACTGTTTATCTAGACTTACTTTGCATGGACAGGATGTTAAATAATAATGCAAGGGGTTCATGTTAAAGTTTTGATTGAAGAGAGGACTGTCTGTTGAGAAAGCAGCATGTACTATTTACTTTATTAGGCTCAGAAATTGCAATAGTTAAGTGATATGAACAGAGGCATGATACTATAATACTGTATATTATATTATTGATTAGGGGTGCAACGGATCAAAAAACTCACGGATCGGATCGATCCTCGGATCAGGAGTCACGGATCGGATCATTTTCGGATCAGCAAATAATAATTGAAGTTGCAAAAACCTGTGAAAATTCCGCCACCATATAGTCCCCACTAATATCCACGTCATCTCCCCCACTGTAATATCCACGTCATCTCCCCCACTGTAATATTGGCTGGGTATCGCAGAGTATTTTTGGCTGGGTATCGCAGAGTATTGGCTGGGTATCGCAGAGTATTGGCTGGGTATCGCAGAGTATTGGCTGGGTATCGCAGAGTATTGGCTGGGTATCGCAGAGTATTGGCTGGGTATCGCAGAGTATTGGCTGGTTAATGCAGAGTATTGGCTGGTTAATGCAGAGTATTGGCTGGTTAATGCAGAGTATTGGCTGGTTAATGCAGAGTATTGGCTGGTTAATGCAGAGTATTGGCTGGTTAATGCAGAGTATTGGCAGGTTAATGCAGAGTATTGGCAGGTTAATGCAGAGTATTGGCAGGTTAATGCAGAGTATTGGCAGGTTAATGCAGAGTATTGGCAGGTTAATGCAGAGTATTGGCAGGTTAATGCAGAGTATTGGCAGGTTAATGCAGAGTATTGGCAGGTTAATGCAGAGTATTGGCAGGTTAATGCAGAGTATTGGCAGGTTAATGCAGAGTATTGGCAGGTTAATGCAGAGTATTGGCAGGTTAATGCAGAGTATTGGCAGGTTAATGCAGAGTATATGCAGGGCTTACAAGTGATCGCTCCGTCATTTGACGGAGCGATCACATTAAAAACAGTGGCCTGGTGTACCAAGATGGCCGCCGCTCCGGAGCTAGGCCGAAGCCGCGGCCTTTCCTAAGGCCGCCGGGTGTACAAAGATGGCCGCCGTCGCTCCGGAGCTAGGCCGAAGCCGCGGCCTTTCCTAAAGGCCGAGGCCGCGGAGCGCTCCGCGGATCGCGGGGTGTGCCGATCCGAACGGGGTGGCCCGTTCGGATCACGGATCGGCGACGATCCGTTGCACCCCTATTATTGATATGTCGTGGAATACTGTGAGCTCAGGCCTGCTTGATGGCGCACCATGATGGGGCGTGTCTAAGATGACCAGGGATCACAGGAAATGGGTTGGCTGATGCTGGGTGGGCAGGCAGCAGGGAAACGGCACTGAAGAGGAGGCAACACTGGTGAGTATTGCAGCCAGAGCTTTGTTTTATATTTTTAAAGCTGCCTGGAGACTGATTTTGATTATTCTCCAAAGTTAAACTTTAAGGTTTCTAGAATTTATGATTTACAAAAATTAAAACAAACAAAAATCCAGGAAAGATGACAGCCCTGCAGATGGTTTGATGGTTTTAATGGTTTTTGATAGTTTTAATTGTTTCAGTGGGGTGATTAAGAGCTCTGTAAACATCAAATTCCAGGTTTTATATTTTAATTATTTAATTTTACGCAACCTCAACAGTTCGTCCAAAGGTCTCACTCTCACTGGGGAGATTTAAAATATATTTTGGCTTAAGTATCCTTTTGCTGTTAACAATAGGCTAATTGTTCCAATTATTGATAAACAAGGCAAATTGTACAATTGTGAATTAGCAAAAATGTATTATTTTATTAAAGATTTATTTTGATGGTTACTGTGTTTTCCATGCTGAAGAAACCAAGAAAGCCAAGTAAATAAAAATACTCCACACAGAAAACCTGATTAATTACTGTATTTATTGGCATATAACACTCACTCTTTCACCCTGAAAATCGGTTGCAAATAGTGTGTGCGTGTTATACGCTGATACTGCAATTTGGGCTCCCTAGGAGGTAACGGGGAGGGGGGCGGGACGAGCGCTGTCACATTACATACAACGAGAATCTCCTGTTTACTCAGCGGTCTCTGTAATAGGAAGTCCCATCTCCTGGGATGGCATTGGACCAGTGTTCTGTCTAGAAACCGGTCCAGGAAGCGGGACTTTGTATTAAAGAGGTCGCCGGGTAAACAGGAGATTCTCGCTGTATGTAATATGACAGCAGTCGTTCCGCCCCTCTCCCTGTCCCCTCCGAGGCAGCAGTAATATGAAGTGAGGCTGCAGATGGGCATTGATCAGGCTGCATTAATGGCAATGGTGAGGCTGCATATGGGCATTGATCAGGCAGCAGATGGGCATTGATCAAGCTGCATTGATGGGCAATTGGGAGGCTGCAGATGGGCATTATTATTATTATTATACAGGATTTATATAGCGCCAACAGTTTCCACAGCGCTTTACAACATGAGGGCAGACAGTACAGGTACAATACAAATGAATACAGGAGATTCTCGCTGTATGTAATATGACAGCAGTCGTCCCGCCCCTCTCCCTGTCCCCTCCGAGGCAGCAGTAATCTGAAGTGAGGCTGCAGATGGGCATTGATCAGGCTGCATTAATGGCAATGGTGAGGCTGCATATGGGCATTGATCAGGCTGCAGATGGGCATTGATCAAGCTGCATTGATGGGCAATTGGGAGGCTGCAGATGGGCATTATTATTATTATTATTATACAGGATTTATATAGCGCCAACAGTTTCCGCAGCGCTTTACAACATGAGGGCAGACAGTACAGGTACAATACAAATGAATACAGGAGGAATCAGAGGGCCCTGCTCATTAGAGCGTACAATTTGGAAGGGAGGGTCAATTGGAACAAAAGGTAATAACTGTGTGGGGGGGGGGGGGGGGTGAGCTGATGGAGAAAATGAAAATACAGTTGTTAGGTGTGGGTAGGCTTCTCTGAAGAGAAGGGTTTTCAGGGATCGTCTAAAAGCTAATACAGTAGGAGATAAGCGGATAGATTGGGGTAAGGCATTCCATAGGATTGGAGAGGCTTTGGAAAAGTCCTGGAGGCGAGCATGGGAGGAGGTGATGAGGGAGCTAGAGAGCAGAAGGTTTTGAGAGGAATGAAGAGAACGGGCATTGGGCATTGATCAAGCTGCATTGATGGGCAATTGTGAGGCTGCAGATGGCATTGATCAGGCTGCAAATGAGCAATGGAAAGGCTGCATTGATGGGCACTGACCCTTATTTTGCTTCAAAGTTTTTTTCCTGAAACTTCCCTCCTAAAATGAAGGTGCGTGTTATACGCCTGTGCGTGTTATATGCCGATAAATACGTATGTAAACTCAAAATCTATTTTTATTTTGTTTATTTGGCATCATGTCTCATCATATACAGTTTTCTTATACCGAGTGCGCATGCATTTGCCACAAATTTACAAAAAAAATACTCTTAAGAAAACTGTATATATTGAGGCATGAATGTATTTAAAAATTTATGTGCATTAGGATTTTTTTTTAATCAAACACTGTACAAATCTTTTTTGAAAGCTTTATATATGTCTACTGCATATAAGCAGGGATTAGTACCCCTTTTAGGGAAACCCCACCGCTAAATGTAGTATCTGTTCTTATCAGTGATCTAGCGGGGGCGCTGTGTTATCATTCTGACCCGACTGGGTTGGAGTGGTGACTATGCAACCCTGCTATAGTGATGGGGGCCTGGAAGGTTAGTACCAGTAAGAATTGAAACCAGAGTGCCTAAGGGCCCAAGTACTTTTTTGTGTGTGTGTTTCACATGCACATTTTTTGTTCACTTATGGGTATTTTTGTTGTAGGTTTTTACACCACCGCTGATTTAAAAAAAAGAAAAGTGGGTCTCAACCTCAGTTCTCAAGTACCCCAACGGGTTTTCCTTTACTTTGTAATTTAATATGCTTTAAATTAATATCAATGACATGGTATTGATAAGAGCTATTTTATCTAAGGAAACATGGCCTGTTAGGGGTACTTGAGGACTGAGGTTAAGAACCAGTGGCCTACAGAACATCACCATGTAGATTACAGTCCAAATTATGCATTCTCTTTGGGGTAGGTCCATTGTGGAACCCATCTAAGGGAACCTACAGTTGAGGAGACTGGAAATGCTGGTCAGCATTCCCATGTTACAGTAATGCTGATGTTGGGTGGAAAGAGAAAGAGTCACGCACGCATATGTAAATGGTATTTGCATCACACATCTAAACTGGTAACCTGTAATGGCATTTAAAGCATCCTCTATGGAGACTTTGAAGTACCACAGTTTGTAGCCATCCTATGAGCATGCACTATTTTAAAGCATGACATGTTAGGCATCTTTCACATATTACAAAAGAAATTGGGGTATATATTGTTTTTTGTGTTTATTTTTTTTTTCATTGATTTTTTTCCCAAAAAATTGCATTTGCAAAACTGCTGTGCAAAAACTGTGTGACATAAAAAATTGCAATGGTCGCATTTTATTCCCTAGGGTTTCTGCTAAAAAAGAAAATGTATAATGTTTGGGGGTTAAAAGTAATTTTCTACAAAAAGATACTGATTTAAACTTGTAAACTAAAAGTGCCAGAAAAAGCCTGGTCTGCTGTGACTAAAGTTGCATAGATTGAAATAAATGGGTTGTGACTTGACATGCGACATTATGTGGCCAAAGCCTTAGATCAAGATTTTTAAAACTAACATGGTTATTAAGTAGTAGACATGTGCACACTGAAATATTTCGTTTCGGAATTTCGTTTTCGTCCGAAAAATGTATTAATTTAATTACTCCCAAAATTAGTTTTTATTTATTTTGTTTCGTTAAAAAACGCATTCGTCCGAAAATCCAAAATAATTAAGGTCTAACCTGTGATTGAAGGCTTATGGTGTCTGTTGAATGTTCTAAGAAGATTCGACGTAATAGCTTGTAGGCGGAAGATTCGACGGAACAGCTAAACTGTACGACGATGCAATTGTAAATTTCCGGTCGAATGTTCCGCCTACAAGCTATAGTAGAATTCTAATGTTGTATGACACTAGTAATAATTATATTTATTAATCAGTCAACCAGCATTAGAATTCTTCTATAGCCTATGGGCGGAGCATTTGACCATAAATGTCCACTCGCATCGACTGCTTCATCGAATCTTCATGTCGAATCTTTTCTCTCTATGTCGAATAATCTTGGACTAATAGAGTTTTTTTTGCTATTGTCTCTATAATGCCAAATCTTTTCTCTCTATGTCGAATCTTTTCTCTCTAAGTCGAATCTTTTCTCTCTATGTAGAATAATCTTGGACTAATAGAGCTAAGGTTAGGCACATTCAACCACAGGTTCTATGGACACAGATTGCTATTGTCAGCGTCATGTCGAATCTCCAATCTATATTGAACTGTTGTCACAACGAAAAACGAAAATAAAGCATTTGTTTATGTCGGATCTTTCGGTTTTCGGATTCTGCGCGTTCGTTATCCTTTGTTAAAACGATAACGAAAATACCCAAAATTCGGACGAAAATGCATTCAGACTAAAACGCATGCATATGTCTATTAATTAGGGGGAAAAAAGGGGGGGCTGGTAAGAAGCAATGAAAGGGTGGGAAATACAGTGCCCTTAGAAAGTGTAGGCCCACTTTAATAGCTTTAAATTAATAAATGGCTTTCGTAGAACTTTTCCTGTTTTAACATTTTTTATCTGAAACATTATTTTTTGCTCCAACATGCCTACAGTAAGTCTAAGAACAGTAACTTCATTGCCTGGTTAAACTGTCACGCATATATTATCTTAATTTGTCAGCGTGGCACTTGTAAAGGTGTGTTTATGATGAGATAATTATTCTCCCAGGGTTTTATGAGGTAGTTGTTACCGAAATACACCTCTGCTGTCCCCCCGGGGCCTGAGGATCGGCTTGCTAAAAGAAGCATCCCGCTGATATTTAGGCCATTTTGGACAAACACATTTCCTCCGAGAAGATGTAGCTGTCAGATCTCTATAGCAAACATCTGTTTTTTTCTCCAGAACCTTAGGGTTTCAGTGGATTTTTCCATTCCTCAGGATCACGGTCAATCAAAACACTTGTAAATTCCACAAAGTATTACATCTCTTCTCTGTACTTAATTTCACAAAGAAAAAAAGCTAATTCATCATGTTAAGTAAAACAATAAATTTTATCCACTTACAAATGTGGTTTTCGGTACTCTATGACATCACAGGTTGAAGTTTAGCTGTGTATCAAAGGAACTTAAAATTCCTTGAGCTCCATGACTTTAAATCTTACTAATTACCCAGGTCATACCATTATTGCCTCTTGTTAGTCAAACGAAAAGTAATTCATGGCTGTCTCACTCTGGGAGTTTTCTCGGCCAATAAAAAACCCACAAAGAAAACTGACAGCAAGTGTATGTGTATGTAATGGGACCCGGGTCATTTTCCTTACCTCACCTCTCCAAATTACAACCTGGTAAAGAACTGAGTTAAAAGGACCAGCAGAAGTGAATTAAAACGTGAACTCAAAGGGAAACAAAACAGTCAGTAATAAAAATGTAAAGTTTTATACCCAAGTTAGCCTTTTGCTTTCGGATGCACCATTTAGAAATGAAAAAAAAAATGCTGTTTTTTGGCCTTTAGTGACAAATTTATTTATAGTTCTGGCAGTGTGTCTTTTGGATTTACACCAAATAGCCATTAAATATAAGGGCTGCATTGAAGATAATGCAAAAGTAGACAACTTTTTTTAATAGCTTACATAGGTTGTTCAAATTTCACATGTTGGTAGAGTAACTCTTCCCCTATAGTAACTCTTCTTTTTCATTGCAGGTAAATAATGAATCCCAAGCAGAAGCAACATGCTGCCAACAATGCAAATACATACCCTCTAAGACCCTAATGCATTGGAAATCTATCCTGAACTTTGTTATATCTGCAAATCAGATTTGGCGTGAAGAACCCCACGCCGATTACTTTTGGCAAAGAGACATTTGGTTCTGAACCTGGAGAAGCATAGCCTCATAATTTTGCTGACAGCAATGTTAGTAAGGATTTTAAAGCTGTAGTAAACCGTATCCAAAAAGTAGTAGCAGTTTAAGCCATAATACATGCTAGTATGCATTGCATACTAGCACATTATGACAGACATACCCGGGAACAAAGCCCTCCAGCCGCACGCTGTTACTTCTGAAGACACTTCCATCTTCACCCAGTCTTCTTTCTGGGTTCTCGGGCTTCGGCTAGCTGATTGGCCAAGCTGGCGATGATGTCATTCCCGCACATGTGCTCAGGAGTGGCTAGTTACGGCACATATATGCCATTCCTTCAGAACGTCACTGGTTGTATCTAAAGTAAACATCTCCTAAATGGTACACATTTAAGAGATATTTACAGTACCTATAGGTAAGCCTATAATAAGGCTTACCTATAGGTAAAAATCATACATGGGAGTTTATTTCCACTTTGAAGGGGTACCCACCCCTCTGAAAAGTGATCTGCAGTGGATCATTTTTCAGAGCACAGTAAAAAGAGGCATTGCAGGCATTCCAGGGGCAATGCTGACACCTACTGATGTCTTTTTTCTTTTGGCAAACAGAAATTTTGCATTGGGGGAATGGCACTGTAACTCCAAGCCAAGTGCTCGGCTCACTTGCAGTGCAGCCCCATTCACTTATTTTGCAAATAGTTTCAGTAGTTTTTTTACTGGAAATAACTTTGTAGATTTTAAGGAGGCTGAGAGCAATAGAAGGGACTTTTTGAGTTAGGAATACTTACTTGCATAGTTTTTCTTAAAGCGGAGTTCCACCGTAAAGTGGAACTTCCGCTTATCGGATTCCTCCCCCCCTCCGGTGCCACAATTGGCACCTTTCAGGGGGGAGGGGGGGTGCAGATACCTGTATAATACAGGTATCTGCACCCACTTCCGTATAGCTGCCCCGCCCCTATCCGGAGCTGCCCTGTTGTGTCTTGGGAAACACAGTTTCCAGGACACAGCGGGGACCAATAGAGGCGCGCAGCTCGACTCGCGCATGGGCAGTAGGGAACCGGGCAGTGAAGACGTTGCGTCTTCACTTCCTAAATTCCCTGACAGAGGATGGCGGCGGGGCAGCGGGAGACGAGCGGTCTCTCGTCACATTCTGCCTACACCGCTGGAACCAGGAACAGGTAAGTGTCCATTTATTAAAAGTCAGCAGCTGCACTATTTGTAGCTGCTGACTTTTAATATTTTTTGTGCGGGTGCAGCTCCGCTTTAAATTGGAGTTTAGGCTATGATACCAAGATCAACTCGCAACCTCACAGTCTGAACTTTCAAGTAAATATGCCTTGGCAGGTCAAATTAAGGACGTAATAAAAAAAAATATTTTCTATAGTTACGTTAATGAAAACTAAACCTCAAAAGGGTTGGTAGATAATTTGCATAGATAAGCATTGGATGGCCCCACTGCTGCAAAAGCCATAGCTATAGCACCTGGGGTATACTGTGTGAATCATATAAGGGTTCTCTTTAAGAAGCAAGCCAAAGAGAAGCTCTGGCATGTATCATGGAAATGTTTATGCATAATTGAAAACTCTTTCATTCCAAGCATAGATCTATAACAGAAATATCCTCAAGGATTGGCATTTACTACTTTTTGTCATCATATGTTGTCCACATATTGGCAGCAGAATTTCCCAGCAGTTCCATAAACTATATCAGGTCATTAATCTGCTATGTGAAGATGATGAAACTTTTGCCTGTTTTGCTACTGATAGCATTTAGTGACCAACATGATGTAGATCATTCGCTCTGATGTCAAACATTACAAAGAACTGCACATAATGCTTTATTCAATTAAATATATTGTAACCTGGGGGACAGGTAGCAGGTACAAAGCTCCCTGGGATGAGCAGTATTTCAGGCACAGATACCAAATCCAGTGAGCTAGTGACAAACAGTGCAGTGTTTATTTGTGATATATACAATTCTATATACAGGTGCTGTACAGTGTTCCAAAAACAAATAGGAACAAAAATAACCAGACAAAAACCTAGCCGTGTCTCGGCACTAACTATACAATATTTACAGATCCTAACTGTAGGATACCAGGCTACCAGGCTGAGGTAGCCTACAGCTTGTCAGCTTCCACATACACAACTTAATAGCTTTTACCAACCTGTTGCTCTCCTAGACAGAAGTTGTCTGAGGTTCCCAGGCCAAGATCACTGGCTGTCTGTCTGAGGTGAGTTTAAATTAGCCTGGGGAAGAGGACCAAGACCCGAACTTGACCATGGATCAGAGATCCCTGAATGTGTATGAGAGGAGCCTAGGAGATGTATAAACCCCAAACAAGACTTTTCCTGGCTCTCTCTGGGACGCTCTGATACATATCCTCCCCCTTGTTTCAACCCCAGGGTTGGAACACCTGTGGCCCAACAGGAGTGAACATGGGACAGAACAGCTACATTCCCCATCGCAACACCTGGCCTGTGTTTTACAGTGAAGGAATAATCCTGTAGAGCCAGAAACCATCAGCCATCTATTAGTCTCCTTCTTTTGGGCCATCCATTTCAGGGGAACATGGTCATTTATTAAATCAAACTGGTGCCCTAACAACCCTAGTACCTTAGCGCATCTACGGTCCACTTTATGGCTAAACATTCCTTTTCAATGACTGCATACTTTTTCTCATGGTCATTAAGCTTTCTGCTTAGGTACACCACAGGGTGTTCTTCCCCACTGTGTACCTGTGACAATACTGCCCGGATTCCTACATCAGACGCATCCGTCTGAACCAAAAAGTCTTTGGAGAAATCAGGGGAGTACAGTACTGACTGTGCACAAAGAGCCTTCTTCAGGACTTCTAGTACTGGGGACCATTTCACCATTACAGAGTCTTTCCCTTTCGTAAGGTCTGTCAGTGGGGCAGCTATAGTTGTAAAATTTGTGATAAACCTTCTATAATACCCCGCAATCCCAAGAAAGGACCTGACCTGCTTCTTGTTTGCAGGATGTGGCCACTCCTGGATGGCTTCTATTTTGTTCACTTGTGGTTTAATGACTCCATGGCCAATAGTGTATCCCAAATACCTGGCTTCCTCTAAACCAATGGCACATTTTTTTGGGTTTGCAGCAAAACCTTCTTTAAAGAGGGAGTCAAGGACAGCCTGGACACAGGGCAAGTGAGACTCCTAGTCAGTGCTATGTACAACTATATCATCCAGATAGGCTGCTGCATACTGTCAGTGAGGTCTTAGTGTCCTGTCCATGGCCCTCTGAAATGTTGCGGGGCATTTTGCAACCCAAAAGGTATTTTCTTATACTGAAACTAAACCTCCTGGGTCACAAAGCCAGTCTTCTCTTTGGCGCTACCAGTTAGGGGTATTTGCCAATAACCTTTTGTAAAGTCCAAAGTGGTCAGATAGCGGGCCTTGCCAAGTCGGTCTATACGTTTGTCTACCCTGGGCATTGGGTATGTGTCAAACATTGTCACTGCATTAAAGCGAGTTCCACCCAAAAATGGAACTTCCGCTTTAAGGGAAGGTGACCCCCTGACATGCCACATTTGGTGTTTGACTTCTCATATAGGCACGTTTGCCTGTCGGAGTTTCTGGTGCACATCATCCACCGTTTATCGCCTGAGATGTGGTCATCGAGGTATATTATTATACCATCACCGTCTCCCATGAAAGACCTGCTGGATTGGATGGTCTGAATGCCTGTTTGACCCACCGCTATACGGCGCGTGTGTCCATCATCTTATCAGAGATGTACTTACCGAGACCGAGATGCTGAGAGCGGTTCACCCTTGCGACCCAGCGCAATCTGCCCCCTGGAGGTGAAACAGGGAACAAACGGCACCAGGAGGCACAGGTCACCTCCGGCAGGTGGGACCAGTGGGATGCCTGGGAGAGATGTGGACCTGGCCTGGGCAGACCGGCAGATGGCAGGGAGGAGAGACAGGAGCCCAAACACCTGGTTGATGAACTGACACCGGTCACTGAGCAGTCAATGGTTATGTAAGTCCGGAAAGCAGGCCGGGGGTCAAACACAGGTATAATGCAAGTCCGTGGAAGCAAGCAGGGAGTCTGACACAGGATCAGGCAGCAAAGTCCGTTGAGCAAGCAGGGGGTCAAACACAGGATCAGGCAGCAAAGTCCGTTGAGCAAGCAGGGGGTCAAACACAGGATCAGGCAGCAAAGTCCGTTGAGCAAGCAGGGGGTCAAACACAGGATCAGGCAGCAAAGTCCGTTGAGCAAGCAGGGGGTCAAACACAGGAGAGAGCAGCAAGAGTCCGTTAAACAAGCCAAGGGGTCAGGATGCAGGATCAGATCTGGTAAACACAGGAGACACACAGGCACTGAGCTGGAAAGACAGACCAGCAAAGTGCCTGTGCGTCAGGCAGCTTTTATAGGCGCCCAGTGGACGCTAATTGTGCGCCATGGCGCACAAACGGGCGCCAGTGCACATGCGCGAGCGCCGGACCGCCGAGCCGCGAGTGCGCATGCGCCGGAGAGCCGGGCCGCCGCGCATGCGCACCGGAGAGCGGGCCGCTCGTCCGGCGCTGGGTCCCTGACAGTGCCCCCCCCCGAGGGGTGGCCTCTGGACACCCAAACTGGCCATCAATTCAGGATGTGCCTGATGAAATGCCTGGATCAAACGTGGGGCGTGCAGGTTCCTTGAGGGTTCCCATGAGTTGTCCTCGGGAGGATAACCCTTCCACTTGATCAGGTATTGGAGCTGCCTGCCCTTTTTTCTGCAACTTAGGATCTCCTCTACCTCAAACTCCTTCTCGCCTTCGACTAAAACAGGAGGAGGAGGTGGTTCTTCTCTGCCAGGAAAAGGGCTGGGAGTGGTGGGTTTCAAAAGGGAGGCGTGAAAAACAGGATGGATCCTGTAACTTGGAGGTAAGTCAAGTTCAAAAGCCACAGGGTTCACTATCCTTTTGACCCTGAATGGGCCAATAAACCTTGGCCCCAATTTCCGGGAGGGGACAGGTAGCTTCAGGTTGGAGGAGGACAGCCAGACCTCTTCGTTGACCCCAAATGCCGGGTTCTCCTTCCTCCCCTTGTTGAAGTGCTTACTGTACCCTTCCTGAGCCTCCTGCATGCATTTTTGCAATTTTTTAAAATTGATCTGTAAAGACTCCACACGGTCTTGAGCTGCAGGAACCGAGTTTTCCGGAGGAGATTCTGGGAGAAAAGAAGGATGGAAACCAGAGTTGGCCCAAAAGGGTGTTTGCTTGGTGGCGGAATGAATGGAGTTATTATACGCGAATTCAGCGTAGGGTAAAAGGGTGGACCAGTCATTCTGGGAATCAGAGCAGAAGCAACGGAGGTACTGTTCCAGTGTCTGGTTGGTCCTTTCCGTTTGACCGTTGCTCTGGGGATGGTAGGCAGAAGACAAGCAGATCTTTATTTCAAGGGATTTGCATAATTCCTTCCAAAACTTAGAAGTAAACTGGGTACCCCTGTCGGACGTGATGCTCTTGGGCACCCCATGAAGTCTTACGATCTCCCTGAAGAATACGTCAGCCGTGGTGGAGGCAGACGGGGTACCCACCAGAGGGATAAAATGAGCCATCTTGGAAAGCCGGTCCACAATGACCAGAATGGTGGTGTATCCCCTGGAAGGGGGTAACTCCACGATAAAGTCCATGGAGACTTCTGCCCATGGGCGATCCGGGATGGGGAGTGGTCTCAGTAGCCCCCAGGATTTGGTCTTGGGTCCCTTGCTGCGCTGGCAAGGGACGCAAGAAGCGACATAATCTTTACAGTCCTGCCTCCAGCCTGGCCACCAAAAGGAACGAGCAATAAGCTCTGAGGTCTTCCTGGAACCAAAGTGGCCTGCCAATTTGTGGTCATGGAAGGTTTCAAGCACAAGGTGTCTTACCCCAGGGGGCACGAAGATCTTCTCCCCAGACCACAGGAGATCATCGTGTTTGGCCAGAGAGAGGTTGGTAGGGACCTGGTCGTGTTCGGTCGCAGCCTTGATTGTAGACATAAGGTCTACCTGAGTCAGTAGGCTGAAGTTTTGTGGAGTCAGGATGGTGCTGGGTTTGGTTTCTTGGGGAGATTCTAGGAACATGCGGGAGAGCGCATCGGCCTTTCCGTTTTTGGAACCTGGTCTGTAGGCAATGAGGAAATTAAATCTTGAAAAGAAGAGGGCCCACCTAGCCTGCCTGGGTCTCAATCGTTTGGCTGTCCTGAGATACTCGAGATTCTTATGGTCGGTCCAAACCATAACAGGGTGAGATGCCCCCTCCAAGAGGTACCGCCACTCCTCGAGGGCAAATTTAATGGCCAGCAGTTCCCTATCCCCCACATCATAATTTCTCTCTGGCGGGCTCAGCTTTCGGGAGGCAAAGGCCACTGGGTGAAGGAGGGCCTTGGCGCCCTGGCGCTGGGAGAGGATGGCACCGAGGGCAGTCTCAGAGGCATCCACCTCCAACACAAAGGGCAATGCGGGATCTGGGTGCCGTAAGATCGGGGCGGATGAAAACAAGGACTTCAACTGGACAAAGGCTGCCTGGGCCTCTGGGGACCAACTGAACCGACTGTGTTGGTGGGTGAGTAGGGTGATTGGTGCCACAATGGAGGAGAAGCCCACGATAAACCTCCGATAGAAGTTGGCAAACCCAATAAACCTCTGAACTCCCTTTTTATCTTTGGGGGCCGGCCAATCTTGAATGGCCTGTACCTTCTGTGGATCCATGGCAACCCCACTGGTAGAGATAACAAACCCCAGGAACTGGACCGTGGATTTCTCAAACTCGCATTTCTCTGCTTTCAGGTAAAGTTTATGCTGCCTGAGGATGGTGAGGACTATTTTAACGTGCGTACGGTGGAGTTCGGGAGAGGCCGAGAAAATGAGTATATCATCCAGGTAGACTACTAGGAAGTCATCCAAGTATCTCCGGAAAATATCATTCACTAAGTGTTGGAATGTTGCCGGGGCATTACAGAGCCCGAATGGCATTACGAGATACTCGTAGTGCCCGAACCTTGATCTAAAAGCGGTCTTCCACTCATCGCCCGCCCTGATCCGTATGAGGTTGTAGGCCCCTCGGAGGTCAAGTTTAGAGAAGACCTGTGCGGACCGAAACCGTTGGAACAGTTCGGGGATGAGGGGAAGAGGGTACCTGTTCTTAATGGTAATTTTGTTAATCTCTCTATAATCGATACAGGGCCTCAGGGAACCGTCCTTCTTCTCGACAAAGAAAATGCCGGCCCCAGCAGGTGACGAGGAAGGGCGGATGAAACCTTTGGCCAGGTTGTCGTCAATGTAGGCCTTGAGCGTGGCTAACTCGGTCTCGGACAGAGGAAAAATACGGCCAAAAGGAACAGCAGCACCGGGTAAGAGGTCTATAGGACAATCATAGGGTCGGTGAGGTGGTAGGCGGACGGCCTGCTGTTTGTCAAAAACGTCCCTAAATTCTAGGTAGGTAGGTGGGACATGTTTCAAGTTGTCGGGTACTGGTACTAGAGCTGAACAGGAAGCCAGGGTTGCGGGGGAGCAGTTTTGGGAACAGTATTGGGAAGGGAAGGAGACCTCCTTCGTCCGCCAGTTAATCAGGGGTTCATGTGCCTGCAACCAAGGGAGCCCCAGGATAATGGGGAACATAGGAGACGGAATAATATCCAAGCGGAGGAGCTCCTTATGGCCGGAATCGGTAGTAACAGGAATAGGGTTGGTTTCCAAAGTGATCAAGCCGGAGCGCGGAAGGGATCCATCGGCTAGATGAACCTGGAGGCACTGCTTCTTGGGGACCAGGGGAAGCTGGAGCCGAGTGGCGAGGGAGGAATCCAAGAAGCAGCTGCAAGCCCCGGAATCAATTATGGCCGGGAGGCGGACCTCCTTTCCCGTTAACTGCAAAGAGATAAAGAGGGTAATGTAAGTGTGAGACAGACCGGAGACTTGGTAGTTTAAGTTAAACTTGGGAAGGGACTTACTGGGCCTAATGGGGCAGGTGCGAAGATAGTGCCCGGAACCCCCGCAATAAAGGCACAGGTTGGCCTGGCGTCTGTGTAAACGCTCCTCTGGGGTCAGAGGGGCGCGGACCAGGCCTAGCTGCATGGGCTCAATTCCAGAAGAGGGCACAGGTGGCGAATGATAAGAAGGCTGGGCAGGACTCGGCTTGGGTATCATCCAACTGGAGCGAGGCGTCTGGAAACGTTCAGCACGGCGTTCACGCAGGCGTCTGTCGATCTTGGTGACTGCTTGTATGAGGTCTTCCAGAGATTCCGGGACATCAATCCGGGCAAGTTCATCTTTAAGGGTGTCAGAGAGTCCTTGGCGGAACTGATACTTGAGGGCCGGCCCATTCCAGCCGGTGTCGGCTGACCATTTTCTGAATTCAGCAGTGTAGTCTTCAACCGGTCTCCGGCCTTGGGAGAGATTGTGCAGGGTGGTTTCAGCGGTGGCCCCCTTCTGGGGATCGTCGTAGAGCTGACCCATACTCTCAAAAAAAGTGTCAACTGAGTTCAACACGGGGTCTCTCTGTTCCATTAGGCTATGGGCCCAAGCCTGGGGTTCCTCGGCCAGGAGAGAGATTATGAACCCCACTTTCACCACCTCAGAGGAGAAGGTTCTGGGCTGCAGGGCCAGGTACAGGGTACAGGCATTTTTGAAGGCCCTAAATCTCTTTCGATCACCCGAGAAGCATTCGGGTGTAGGCACCCTAGGTTCAGGGGAAGCCACGACCACAGTGGGGTTGATGGGGGCTGCTGATGGAGGAACCCCGCTGATGGTGGCTGAGTTGCCGGCTGCAGGGGCAGATGGCCCGGTTAATTGCTGTAGGCGACTGTCAACTTGAGCGTAGCCCATCTGCAGTTTTTGGACAGCCTCAGTAAGTGCTGCCATCTGCTGACACAGGATCTCAAGAGGTGAACACGCTCTGTCGGTCTCAGACATGGCTGGTCTGTACTATCAGAGATGTACTTACCGAGACCGAGATGCTGAGAGCGGTTCACCCTTGCGACCCGGCGCAATCTGCCCCCTGGAGGTGAAACAGGGAACAAACGGCACCAGGAGGCACAGGTCACCTCCGGCAGGTGGGACCAGTGGGATGCCTGGGAGAGATGTGGACCTGGCCTGGGCAGACCGGCAGATGGCAGGGAGGAGAGACAGGAGCCCAAACACCTGGTTGATGAACTGACACCGGTCACTGAGCTGTCAATGGTTATGTAAGTCCGGAAAGCAGGCCGGGGGTCAAACACAGGTATAATGCAAGTCCGTGGAAGCAAGCAGGGAGTCTGACACAGGATCAGGCAGCAAAGTCCGTTGAGCAAGCAGGGGGTCAAACACAGGATCAGGCAGCAAAGTCCGTTGAGCAAGCAGGGGGTCAAACACAGGATCAGGCAGCAAAGTCCGTTGAGCAAGCAGGGGGTCAAACACAGGATCAGGCAGCAAAGTCCGTTGAGCAAGCAGGGGGTCAAACACAGGAGAGAGCAGCAAGAGTCCGTTAAACAAGCCAAGGGGTCAGGATGCAGGATCAGATCTGGTAAACACAGGAGACACACAGGCACTGAGCTGGAAAGACAGACCAGCAAAGTGCCTGTGCGTCAGGCAGCTTTTATAGGCGCCCAGTGGACGCTAATTGTGCGCCATGGCGCACAAACGGGCGCCAGTGCGCATGCGCGAGCGCCGGACCGCCGAGCCGCGAGTGCGCATGCGCCGGAGAGCCGGGCCGCCGCGCATGCGCACCGGAGAGCGGGCCGCTCGTCCGGCGCTGGGTCCCTGACACATCTGTGGTAAGCGTACCCAATCTTCCTGTTGTTATATATGCTTTCTGGCGAATGGCACATGGAGAAATCCGCTCATCCCTGTTTACCATTATTTGAAGAGGCACTACTCCTATCTTTCCTCTAAATAGGACTATATAGCACCTCAGACAAGAACTTTCAGTCACATTCTTTGTCCCTCACGGACTGTTTCTTAGTTTTTTTCACAGGAACTTCTATATTTGGTCACATTATAGAAACATTATTGTATTTGTTACACATTGATATATTTTGTTGTGTATTTGCATGATGCTGGTTTTCATTAATTAGCAGTCATTAGTATAACACCCATCCCTGGGGTTCGCTCTAGGGATTTTCCAAATATTTTTCACAAGCGCTGCATTTTATATTCTTTCATACTTTATCATAGGCCGCCCATGTGGCCTCATTCACCAACCTCCTGATCCATCCAGCGATGACCCCAAGGCAATCGCCCACCGCCATTGGGGACACTGAACCCCCTATCGGTCTGCCACCTGAGCCAGCTTTTGAAACTTGACTCACTGAAAGCGAAATAAGGCATCAGCCAACGTATTGCCCACCCCTGGGAGGTGTACTGCATACAGAAAAAACCTTCAACTGTAGGCAACGCAGCACCAGGTGGCGTAACAGCCATACGACATGCTGTGATGATGCTGAGATGCCATTAATTACTTGCACCACCCCCAGATTATCACAATTCAATCTCACTTTCAAGTTCCTGAATGATTCACCTCATATTTCCATCACCAATACTACTGGAAAGAGCTCCAGTAGCACCAGATTATTTTGCAGGCCTGCCTCCAACCAAGAACTTGGCCAAGACCCCGTCGACCCAGCAGCGTCCTTGAACAGCTCCAAATTAAAATTACTCACCGGTCCGGACATCCACATTGATCTTCCATTAAAGTCGGTCAAGAATGTGTGCCACACACTCACATCCTCCCGATGTTCCCTAGTGACCCTAATAAAATGTGTGGGGGACCAGACCCCTGCAGTGGCCGCCGACATAGAAATAATCCGGCACGTGAAATTTAATTTACCCAGCAAGGATTGCAGCTTCCTCAGCTGAACTTTGCGGAGCCCCAAGACCCTACTAATCTCCCCCTTAAGCGATTCCAGTTTCTCCTCTGGTAAGAGACACTCCTTGCGATCCAAGTCGATCACTATGCCTAGGAAGCTGAGAGCATTGGTCGGGCCCTCTGTCTTGTCCTCCGCCAACGGAATGCCGACTCTACCCGCCATGTGTTGCAACATGGATAACAGTACCGCACACACATTGGACGACGGACAACCCGCGCAGAGGAAGTCATCCAAATAATGAATGACGGAATTAAGCCCTGAAATGTCCTGAACCACCCACTCTATAAAGGAGATGAATGTTTAGAACATTGCACAGGAAATGAAGCAGCCCATTGGCAAGCAATGATCGACGTAAAATTCCCCTTGCCTCTATGTCAGATTTTGCCATAAGCGCCCCCTTTCTGCAGCGGCAAACCCAACCCACTGCCGCATCAAATGATGTGTAAGACACCATGCACTCTTCCTGATCTATTACTACATTTACAGAGCTGGCCTGTGGAAATGACAAATGGTGTATAAGCCAAAACTTATTAGGCTCTTTTTTGTGCACCACTCCCAGTGGGGAAACCACCAGCTCTGAAAGAGGCTGCTCCTGAAAAGGCCCGGCCATGCGACCCAAAGCCACTTCCTTTCCCAATTTTTCCGTGACCACCCCTCGGATGAAGCAAGGCTGATTGTAAATTCTTTGCCACCGGTGGCACAGTAGACAAGGAGCACTGGATATGAAAACCCTCAGAAAATCCCACCCACAACAACCACGCGACCACCCGATTCGGGTACCTATTTAGGAAAGATTTCCCCCCTCACTGGTGTCATCCCTTTTGTTACCAAATTCACTGGCACGGCCCTTCCCTTTTCTAAAACAGCGGGACACGGGATGAGAGCCACCGCAACAGGAGCACTCATGTTTAAAATGACATGCCCCTCCAAACTTACAGGTTCCCATCATTGTACTGCCAGAAGACACCCCATTTTTTGGCGGCCGGTTGTCCAGTAGAAGCTGAACCTCCGGCCCCCCCCCTGTAAAAAACTGGTGCGGGACCATGAGCCTCACCCGGAGGCTGATGTCCTTGTGATGTCAATGCAAGGACAGATGAAAAGCTACCTTAGCCATGCAGATGCACCATAGATTCAGTAGGCCTCACCCACAGCGTCCAGAAATGTAGCAGTAACGTGCCGAACAGTGTTCGGGGTTCTTTTCCTCTATAACGATTGCCATGATGGTGAACTAGCCAGTAGGCAAATGTGTGTGATATCAACTTGTACCGCCGCTTTTCCTCATCCTCTTTCTTGCTATCATCAGGCTTAAACCTTATCCAGGTTAAACTTTTCCAGGGGAAATAGGGAAAATATCTCCATGTACTCACCTTTGCTAATCTTCTCCCTGACTTCCAGCTTCAGATATACCCCCAGGGACCCCTCAAAGTATACGTACACCTCGCAATTTGCCGCATCCTCCATACGCACCAAATCCATCTTACCTACACTCTCCTGTGACGACCCTGTCTTCTCCCCTGCCATTGTACCTGCAGGCCCTGGAGCTGGGGGGGACCCTGGCAAGCCTAATGCACTACCAGGCGCATTGGTGACCGAGATGGGTAAGGGGGAGGGGGTGACCCACTATACCCCGCCCCCCTGCCGTCCACAGCTGACCCACCACCCGGCGGTACCCACGCTGCCACTTGTGCAGCCTGCAATCCTTTTTCTCCTGCAAATAGCTGTATCAACTCCCGCAATCCCCCCAGCAAAGCCTGCAGCTGAACGTCAGAACCCGCAGGGGCGGGCGTAGGGCCCGTCGCCCGAAGGTCCCCCGCTGGTGCAACCGTATGCTGCGGAGCCTTCCTTGCAGCCACCTATCCCCTGCAGTTGCCACCCCTAACAACCCACATAATGCAGTACTAAAGACCAGATTGGAATAGGAAGATGACTTACCGGGCTGACCAGGGGGTTCCCCGCAGCTGCTGTTCCAGAATCCCCTGGCAGTTCACGGACCCGTGTTTTCTCCACCTCGGAACCATACAGCTACCCCTTGGATCGTTCACCGGGCCTACCAGGCGTCCAATCATTACAGAAGACGAGAGGAGGAGTGGGCGGGAGAAGACATCGGGGTCAGGATGAAATGGAGGACACCGTACACCGCTCGCCGTCACCCGCTGCCCACCTGAGACAAGGTAAGTGCCGGGAAGATGGCGGGCGGGGGGCACAGTGGCAGCACTTGGGGCACAGTAGCAACATTTGGGGCACAGTGGCAGCACTTGGGGCACAGTGGCAAAATTTGGGGTATAGTGGCAGCACTTGGGGCACAGTGGCAACATTTGGGGCACAGTGGCAGCATTTAATGGGCACAGTGACAACATTTGGGGTACAGTGGCAGCATTTGAGGCACAGTGGCAGTATTCAATGTGAACAGTGGCAGCATTTGGGGCACAGTGGCAGCGTTTGATGGGCAAAGTGGCTGCGTTTGATGGGCAAAGTGGCTGCGTTTGATGGGCACAGTGGCTGCATTTGATGGGCAAAGTGGCAGCGTTTGATGGGCACAGTGGAAGCATTTGATGGGCACAGTGGCAGCGTTTGATTGGCAAAGGGGAAGGGTTTGATGGGCACAGTGGCTGCATTTGATGGGCACAATGGCAGCGTTTGATGACACAGTGGCAGCGTTTGATAGCACAGTGGCTGCGTTTGATGGGCACAGTTTGGCTGCAATTGATGGGGTTTTTTTTCTGAATTTTTCAGTTTGTTTGCACTCCCCCAAAAATTTTGAGCACCAGCCGCCACTGCTCCAAACTGGGAATTTATTGGTACCAAATTAGAACCTATTATGTTTAAACAACCAAAATACAGCTTAATTAATACTTATTATACTGTACATTTGAGCAATTAAATTAGATGAAGTCCTGGGTATGAAGCAGATTGAACGATATCTGTTTTACTCTAATTGAAGCTAGTCACATTATCAACACTTTATGGAATTGAAGGGACCATTTGCTTTACAAGTTTGGAATACCGTATTTGCCGGCGTATAAGACGACTGGGTGTATAAGACGACCCTTTATTTTTCCAGTGAAAACTTAGGTTTGGGGCTATACTCGCCATATAAGACTACCCCCCCTTCAGAGGCAACACCATTTACAAAAAAACACCAGAAACAAAAAAAAAAAAAAAAAAAAAAAAACATCAGACTTAACATCAGAAAAAGGAAGCGGGTGAACTACAACTCCCAGAGATCCCACAATTGGTAGGCAGCAACAATGAATCCTATCCTCCAAAGCACCATAAATCATACCTGTATTTTAGGGGAGATCTGGAGCTGGATGTGCAGTACAGGATGCTTTGTTAATATGTAGAGCACAAAGTACACACAGTATATGATGCTGTGTTAGTACAGTAGCACCAGGTATACTTCAGAATACAGTGTGCAGACAGTGTGCACCACTGAGCCAATCACGGCAGGCATTGTATTTTACTAATCTGTTGATGGATACAAAGCCTGCTCGGATTGGCAGAGGCTGTGACATCAGCCCGCCGCTCTGACTCATGTAGCCTGCTCGGATTGGCAGAGGTTGTTACCCAATCCCCGAGCAGGCTTAGCAGGCTCTGTATTCATCAGAGTGCATCGCCCGCCGGGATTGGCTGAGCGGCGCATACTGTATACATATTACAATTTTACAGAGCACCCGGCGGACTGATATCCATCTGGCGGCTTCTTCACCCGGTGTATAAGACGACCCCTGCTTTTTGGCTGTGTAATTTTGGTGTAAAAGGTAGTCTTATACGCCAGAAAATACAGTACCTATTTACACTACTGATATATATATACACCTTTAACTACCATTGAGGCTGCTTGCTTCCTCCATTTGATTTTTAACTCTTATCGTTTACATGTGATCTCCATATATATTTTACACAGGGGCGGACTGACAACTAATGGGGCCCCCGGGCAATAGGAGATTATGGGGCCCCCAGGCAATCAGAGATTATGGGGCCACACTGTATACACATACATGTACACATAGTATACACAGACATGTTTCTATTGACTGAGAAGGTACTGGAGTGGTGGGGCAGCTATAATCTTGGGATTTTTAGACCAAAAGGATGTCGGTAAGGGACATTTCAGAGACAGATGTAAAAAAAAACACAGCTTTTTACATACTGTCCCTGGTTTTATTGAGGCTGGCAACCCTTATGGGGCCCCCTAGTGGCCCGGGTCCTTGGGCAGTGCCCGAGTGGCCAAATGGTGAGTCCGTCCCTGATTTTACACTCAGAAAAAGTTGTAGGCTTAGCAGAGATCACACATATATAGAAAAGGGGAGTTTAAAATTTCATGCCACATCCTATAGTACAGAAAGTCAAAAGAAAATCCCCTAAGGGTTTGGACTTTTAAGGCATGTATAGTATATAACCCCAAATATAGTGTGGGATAATGTATGTTTGAGAAAAAACGTTTTATTGCAAAAAATTATATACAAAAACATTTGACAAAATTACAATATAAAAACTTTTTGAAATATTCAAACAGCAGTTTATGCATAAAGTACGATATATAGGTATATATTTTTTGTATAGGCGTTGACTCACACCTGACGCGTTTCGGAGGTTTTTACAACTTTCCTCCTTCTTCAGAGGTAGGAGCGCAACATTTCTAATATCTAAAAGATATTATAGTAAAACAGTTTGTCAAAACAGGGGAAAATAAACCTTGATGTATATCTAATATAATAAAGTATGATGATGCTTCCAACATCGAGAGACAAAACAATTTTTTGCATAGAATATACACATAAGAGGAAGTATTCACATACCGTTTACAGGAATATTTCGATGTAGTTAAAAGCAATGGCTGGGAGAGGGAGCTTCTTGGCCTAAAATTTCTTGAGATGATGAGATTGGAGCAAGGATTGGTGTCCATGCATTAGATATGACAGCTCATAGAGATTGTGTCATATATATAGGATTAATTGAAATCCCAAAGATTTTTTATTTGCAAATGTCCTGGCACGATAGCAGCAGGGGGCGTCCGTGAGACACACTGGGGTCGGGTATGGAAGCCCTGGTGAATCAAGAAATGTGTAAGTAATTGTACAAGGTAAGATATAGTATATGAATTCTACATGTTTGTTCGCACAGACCTGTGTTATAGATCTGTGAACGTATCTTCATCAGACTTGCACTGGTGGTGGGATATCGATGGACATGCGGAAACTATGGAGAGAAAAACAATCAAAGATGTCCAGATAAAAGAATCATAGCCACCGATGAATGTCCCTCGCAAACAGTCCCCACAGAAAAATCCCTATATTCTTGGAAGGTGTGATGGGGCATGTGAATATATTGTAGCTAAATTCGTATGCATATATATTTTTTGTTGAGTCCACCATATGTGTATCTCTTAATTCGCACTGTTCCCCACAGGGACGGCTTATATTATAATTGTACTCAAGCCTTCCAAATGGCTTGTTTGTAACTATGTGTAGCAATAGTATTATATATGCATCCCAACTTAGAAGCAAGCATGTCACATCTTGTGTATACCAATCGTCCAATCAAGACTGCAATGGTGTTTAAAGTGTGGAGATCCCACCCAGAAGGCAAAAAGGACATGTCATGAAAGTTTGTTAAAGAGTGAGATATACAAAGTTTTATCTTACCTATTGGGCTGTTTGTACTCCGCTCGTCTCCTCCTCAGACTGGCAATAGCAGTCTGCTGGATGAGACGAGCGGTCTATTTGAATGTATTCCCCCTCCTGCAATCAGCTGTTGTAGATACAGCTGATTGCCGTGTGGAGGGGAGGTACCAGGTGCCTTGTAATGCTCGGCCCCCCGAGGGCTGCGCGCGCATCCGGGTCCCGCGCACCAATCCATGGTTACGCATCGTGACCCGGACACGCCCACAGCTCCCACCGGCACGTAAAGCTTCACCGACGAGCGATATACGCTCGCCGGGTGAAGCAATATGGAGTCACGGCGTCGAGAACCGACGTCGAAGACTCCAGCTATGCCGCTCCGTCCATTGGGTAATGGGCGGGCGGCTGGGCGTGCCGGGCGGTTCACGGACCCTCCCAAGTCTCCCACCGCCGCCAGAGTAAATGCAGAATAGTAGGTATGATAGCGTCTTGAAGCTCCCTCAGCCAGGCATCCCTTCCAGCAGATCTACAGTGAATTAGAGGGGGAGCGGATTCTAATGGAGAGGGAGACAGTAAACGTCAATTACACATATTGAACATGGCAATTCATGGCAATTTATGAAAAAAACACAGAAGGCATAAATGTACATAATGACTGGAAATATATGACATTGTGCAAAGAAAGGAGAGATGTAAGAGATTCCTGACATATAAAGAGTATGCAGAGAATATATATAACAGAACGAGAGATTACATATATTGAACATAGCAGTTCATGCATAAAGAGTATAGAAAACACGAAGAGCATAGATGTACATAATACCTGGAATATATGACATTGTGCATGGACAAAGAGATATATGAAAATCCTGGCATATAGAGAGTATGTAGGGAATATATATATATAAACAAGAGATCATCGTAGGTTATTTTATTATATGAAAAAAAAAAAAAAAAAAAAAAAACTTTTTTTTTTTTTTTTTTTTTTTTTGGTTATATCGTGGGTGTATAGAGTATTTCTATTGGTCCTTAGATAAGAACAGTGTCTATAGCCCCGGCCAGATGTTTTTACTTGGTATCATATGAATTGGATGCATATAATGCAGGGGTCATTGTACCTGACGCTCTATAGCTTGTACATTACAACAAGCAAAGGTGGAGCAAGATAGGAGTATCTGGAACGAACAGATATATTTGTCCGAAGGCCAGCGTATATACACATCCACAGTAAAGGGTTGGTGTGAAAAAAAAAAAAAAAAAAACAAACAGAAGGGTATTCGGTCCAGTGAGCAGCGCTCAAGTAAAAGAGGGGGAGGGACTAGCCATATTATGGATTTTTGATAGGCTGATGTGATTGTTTTATTTCTCCATCCCGCCGGATGAGAACCCTTCCAGAAATGGTTTAAACCAAATTGCCTCGTTGAGGCCTGGGGTTTGGGTAGCTTTAAGCTTGAAAATCCATCGTGCTTCCAATTGGAGGAGGGATTTATTCCAATCCCCTCCTCTCGGATTGGGATGGATGCGATCCAAAATAAGAAATTTGATGTTAGGAAATTTACCCGCATGGACAGTAATGGTATGTCTCCCAAGCGGGAGATCTGGGTCACAGGTTTTCATACTGTGGATGTGCCTATAGGCTCTTTTCCAGAACTCCAGCTTGGTTTTCCCTATATAGAAGCAAGAGCAGTCGCATTGCAGTAGATAAATGACACCCAGGGTTTTGCAGTTGGCAAAGTGTCTAGCTTTGAACACCTGGCCGTCTGGTAGCCTGGGGTTCTTGTCTACCCACATATATTTACAGTATCCACATGACCCACACATGTAGGTACCCCTATATTTACAGTGAATGTTGGTGCCAGCGTTAAATTCGCTGCTGGTTATTTGGTCTCTTAAGGAGGTAGTTCTTCTAAATGTGAATAAGGGTTTGTCTGTAACATATGGGCCTAAAGTGGGGTCCTCCGTTAGAAGGTACCAATACTTCTGCACTATTTTTCTAATTTGCTGTTCCTGATTACCAAATCTAGTTATAATTCTCAGAGGATTAGCATCATCTCTGGATTTGTTTGAATGCAGGAGATGGTCCCTGCTCCGTATGCAAGCTTGTTGGAACGCCCTTTTTAAAGAGGAGTGTGAGTAGCCCCTTTCCAAGAGGCGGTCCCGGAGGTTGTCAGCCTCTTGTTTAAAGATCTTGTCGTCCGCACAGTTGCGTCGAATTCTCAAAAACTGACCGTAGGGTATAGAATTTAATAAGGGTTTGGGATGGAAACTGGTCGCGTGTAGAATTGCATTGCCAGCTGTTGGTTTTCTATACAGCTTGGTAAGCAGTTTACCATCTTCTCCCTTATATACCTCAACATCCAGAAATGCGATGTTGGTGAGACTATGTGACATAGTAAAATTGAGATTAAATTCATTCCTATTCAATCTTTTTTCATATAATAAAATAACCTACGATGATCTCTTGTTTATATATATATATTCCCTACATACTCTCTATATGCCAGGATTTTCATATATCTCTTTGTCCATGCACAATGTCATATATTCCAGGTATTATGTACATCTATGCTCTTCGTGTTTTCTATACTCTTTATGCATGAACTGCTATGTTCAATATATGTAATCTCTCGTTCTGTTATATATATTCTCTGCATACTCTTTATATGTCAGGAATCTCTTACATCTCTCCTTTCTTTGCACAATGTCATATATTTCCAGTCATTATGTACATTTATGCCTTCTGTGTTTTTTTCATAAATTGCCATGAATTGCCATGTTCAATATGTGTAATTGACGTTTACTGTCTCCCTCTCCATTAGAATCCGCTCCCCCTCTAATTCACTGTAGATCTGCTGGAAGGGATGCCTGGCTGAGGGAGCTTCAAGACGCTATCATACCTACTATTCTGCATTTACTCTGGCGGCGGTGGGAGACTTGGGAGGGTCCGTGAACCGCCCGGCACGCCCAGCCGCCCGCCCATTACCCAATGGACGGAGCGGCATAGCTGGAGTCTTCGACGTCGGTTCTCGACGCCGTGACTCCATATTGCTTCACCCGGCGAGCGTATATCGCTCGTCGGTGAAGCTTTACGTGCCGGTGGGAGCTGTGGGCGTGTCCGGGTCACGATGCGTAACCATGGATTGGTGCGCGGGACCCGGATGCGCGCGCAGCCCTCGGGGGGCCGAGCATTACAAGGCACCTGGTACCTCCCCTCCACACGGCAATCAGCTGTATCTACAACAGCTGATTGCAGGAGGGGGAATACATTCAAATAGACCGCTCGTCTCATCCAGCAGACTGCTATTGCCAGTCTGAGGAGGAGACGAGCGGAGTACAAACAGCCCAATAGGTAAGATAAAACTTTGTATATCTCACTCTTTAACAAACTTTCATGACATGTCCTTTTTGCCTTCTGGGTGGGATCTCCACACTTTAAACACCATTGCAGTCTTGATTGGACGATTGGTATACACAAGATGTGACATGCTTGCTTCTAAGTTGGGATGCATATATAATACTATTGCTACACATAGTTACAAACAAGCCATTTGGAAGGCTTGAGTACAATTATAATATAAGCCGTCCCTGTGGGGAACAGTGCGAATTAAGAGATACACATATGGTGGACTCAACAAAAAATATATATGCATACGAATTTAGCTACAATATATTCACATGCCCCATCACACCTTCCAAGAATATAGGGATTTTTCTGTGGGGACTGTTTGCGAGGGACATTCATCGGTGGCTATGATTCTTTTATCTGGACATCTTTGATTGTTTTTCTCTCCATAGTTTCCGCATGTCCATCGATATCCCACCACCAGTGCAAGTCTGATGAAGATACGTTCACAGATCTATAACACAGGTCTGTGCGAACAAACATGTAGAATTCATATACTATATCTTACCTTGTACAATTACTTACACATTTCTTGATTCACCAGGGCTTCCATACCCGACCCCAGTGTGTCTCACGGACGCCCCCTGCTGCTATCGTGCCAGGACATTTGCAAATAAAAAATCTTTGGGATTTCAATTAATCCTATATATATGACACAATCTCTATGAGCTGTCATATCTAATGCATGGACACCAATCCTTGCTCCAATCTCATCATCTCAAGAAATTTTAGGCCAAGAAGCTCCCTCTCCCAGCCATTGCTTTTAACTACATCGAAATATTCCTGTAAACGGTATGTGAATACTTCCTCTTATGTGTATATTCTATGCAAAAAATTGTTTTGTCTCTCGATGTTGGAAGCATCATCATACTTTATTATATTAGATATACATCAAGGTTTATTTTCCCCTGTTTTGACAAACTGTTTTACTATAATATCTTTTAGATATTAGAAATGTTGCGCTCCTACCTCTGAAGAAGGAGGAAAGTTGTAAAAACCTCCGAAACGCGTCAGGTGTGAGTCAACGCCTATACAAAAAATATATACCTATATATCGTACTTTATGCATAAACTGCTGTTTGAATATTTCAAAAAGTTTTTATATTGTAATTTTGTCAAATGTTTTTGTATATAATTTTTTGCAATAAAACGTTTTTTCTCAAACATACATTATCCCACACTATATTTGGGGTTATATACTATACATGCCTTAAAAGTCCAAACCCTTAGGGGATTTTCTTTTGACTTTCTGATTTTACACTCATGGGATGATTTCCTTTGTCTTGGTTTGAGTTTTTCTCTTGGCTGTAAGGTTTTGTGTGTGTTTTTTTGGGTATTCTTGGACCTCTAGGTCCTGAGAAAGCAGGTTGGGGTCCTGTGAAATGCAAAAAGCAAAGAGCAAACTGTAAGCAAGCTATATAGAATTTAACTAACAAAGTTTAGTATAAATTGATGTACAGTATAATTTTTAGAGAGATCTGTGATATATTCACATTATATTTGTAGTTTGATTATGCTGTTTTCTTGTTTGGTATCAGAATTTTTTATCAGGCTTCTGTGAAGATTTATCACGTTTTATTCATGTAATGTTTTATATGGCTGTGTAAATTAAATATGTTTTAATTTGGAACCATTAAAGTCCCAGTTTGGGGTTATAGATTTCTGATATGTCGTCAGGCCATATATTGGACACGCAAGGTCCATTTCCTCTCCGTCTCTTCTCTGGCCCTGCATGGTCTTTGGTGGGGTATAGAGCATCGCTGATGTGATGACTTCAGCAACATTCTCTGCATTATTGTACTGTAAGTACATGGTGCCATGATGAAGTCTACCCCAGGTGGTGGGTCCATAACGTCCTGCACTCCAGGAAGCGGATTGAATGATGCTAGGGGAGTATTGCCTTTAGAGCAACTGTACATTTTTTCTTTTCACAAATGGCACACTATTGGTTTTAAAGAAAAAAATGATTCCTCTAAACATAGGTTTTAAATGTATATAGCCCATTTTGAAAATGATTCTAACTAACTTATTATGACAAATTTTTGCATTAATATCTGAAAAACTGTTTAATCAGTGAACTTCAGTTGACAGAAGTATCCCCCAAAAATGAGATAGTCTGAGGGGTACACGTAGCATTGGTTTAGAACATCTTACTTTAGCAGTTTTAACGCCAATTCCTATGGCCATCTCTAAAAAAACTGACTTGAAACCAAAATAATGTAGTAGTATTACAAAAAATTCTTGCGTTATAGCCCATATTTTCTTTTTTTGTTTTCTTTCCTTTCTTTTTCTAAAGCACATCATCTCCAATAGCCACAAATAAAACTAACAACCTAAAACAGTTTGTCTAAAAATAGTTGAAGCAGAAGTCTGAATATAAACTATATAATTTATTCTAAATTCTTAATGTTTCATATATAATTTACAATATGTATACTTAAAGCTGGCTACACAATATGCAATTTTTGAATATCTGTGTGTTGGAAGGGATTAAAGTTTTATGTAACAGATCTTAGCACGTTTCCAAATGGGTCTGCCGCCTACTGGAAAACAAAGAACTATGGGACTGTCTGGCAGGAAAATAAGGACATTCCACTCGATTTCAGACTAACTGTAAAGTTATCATCAGGCTGGTAAAGATTTGAGAACATGGAACTCGGCGCGTCAAGTGTCAGTTCTCACTCCATGGGAAGTTTTGATTCTCCACTCCAAGTGCAGTTTTTAAACTCCTAATGTAACACTTTTCTACGTTCCAGGGTTGTTGCGGTATCTCAGCTTGGCCAAAAAGAACCCAATGAACGATACATTACATATTGTTACTGAGATTTTCCACCATTATCATGATCCCGTATAAAAAATGTACTCCTCTCCAACGTTGTTAAAATACGTAATAGAACACACACAGGTTGGATTTCTGCCACCGTAAAATGATCCTCTGGTGAAAATAGATGTAGCAATTCACTAATCTCACAATTTATATTTGGCAGTTAAATTTTGCCTTGTTGCCTATATTTCACATCAGTATTTGTTTAAATGGGCAAAGCTTTGAGTGAGCCTCCAGTGAAAACATTTGGTTCATACATTAAGAATAGGAAGGGCAATAAAATCTTTTAGCCCTTTATAATAAAGGTAACACGTTGGAATACTTATGCGTTACACAAATCTGCCTTTAGTTTCCTGAGCTTCATGTGTGATCTTTCCCAAATTGAAGGTGGACTGACTCTGGTGGGTAGCCCTTTATCTCAGAGGCCAAATGGGGTAAGGGGTAGAAAATCTTTTTGAGTAGGATTTCCTTGAATAATGCCTGAGCACGACAGTTGTTTCCCATGGTTGTATTGAATGTCCAGAATTGTGAGTTTAAGAGATTTGTAGAGTATATAGGGCCATATCTGTTACAAACTGAGTGACCTGTGACCTAGATTAAAATATATCTGAAGCCACAACTTTACATTTTTTTTTGATAATGTAAGAAATTATTAAAACTACTATCACTTTTTGCTGTCTTGGTACCATTAGAAGATTGTCCATCTCTTTCTGTCTTGAGATATAAAAGAAGATTTCTTCTAAGTAACAAAAATCTTCTCTTAGATAGTTGTCACTGAAACAAGTGACTCTATTAGAATAGTCTCTAAAATGTTAGATTTTCCCTCACTTTCAGTTCCTGTAACAATAGTTACCAGAAAAAAAAGAGAGGATTAATCCTTAGCGGGAACACAAACCTCGATTAAAACCAGACAGAGGTTCTAATCCTTGCCATCCAAAATAAAAACATGTCTTAAATGTATCCAACAATTAACCAATGGTTCAGGATAGCGGTAACTTTAAAGCCCAGCTCCAGGTATGGGATTCACCCTAGGTTGCCATTCTCTTACCTTGGAGCACCTTTTGCACACTTTTAAAAGTAAATCATTCTGCTTACTTTTTTCTGGTGTTTTAAGTCTGGTCCAGTGGTGACCATAGGCGTATAGAGTGGGATCACCTCAATGCACCATTCACTTGGGAGTTCAAGATCCCCCACCCTTGATGCACTGAGTTAACAGGAGGTGGTTGAGTGATATTGGGTGAAATTTAGCCCTGAAAAGCAGCAGAGCTGGATTGGTGACAGGGTGAGTCTGTGGGGGACAGCTTCATGGATAAGAGGAGTATTGCAGCTGGAGCTGTTGTTTTGTTTTTAACTTGCTAGGTGTAATTTTCTCTATTCATGCCCAAGCTGGGGGTTGAGATTTAAACCTGAAGTTGAATATGCTTATATTTTGCTTTCCCTGGTTTACCCAAATACTTGTGTCCCCAGGCCCCGGATAGTTTTTTTGTTTTAATTTTGGCGATGTCTTGGTTCTGCGCCTGGAGTAATGGTGTGATACTTCTTTCAGATCTGAATTCATTGAAGGTTCACCCCCACTCCCCCTACACCTTAATTAATGTATATGTCCTTCTTATATTATTGCTGATGCCGTGTTTTTCTCTTTTTCTTTCTTTAATTTGAATGTTGTTCTGTTGTTGTATTGTACATAAAAAATTATAGATAAAAACTTTATTTAAAAAAATAATTGTATTTATTGCTGTTTGTGTCCTGCTGGGGAAATTTTCCTCTACCCTCTGTCCTGAAAACAAAACAGGAAATGAGAGGATTTAATTAATGCTACTGTATAATAGAAAATCTTTAAAGTACCGTCCTCCTATAAATTTGAGGAAAATTGAATGGCAGATGATCTAAGGCAACTGTGGACTTTCATGGTACGGTAAGGACTTACATAGACTCTCATAAAATATATATATAAATTTATTAGAAAGATACAAAAAGCAGCAATTGATAAGGAATCCTCAAGGCAATGTAAAGACAATACGCATAAATTAGGGCTATTACTGATTAAAATTTTTGTGTTCGATTCATCTATTTTTTTAAATCGATTAATCGATTAATTTCGATTAATAAACACACATACAGATCCAACTACTTTTAGCTGATCTCCTTGCATTGCAGCTCTGCATTAGTCAGTGGTAAATGTGGCATACACTAAATACAATCACCCAACTCTAGTTAGTTTCCACAATCCATGACTTAACTTCACAGTTCACACAAATACGTTTTAAATTCAAACTGTAGCACTGACGTAAGTCATTTTTTTTTTTCCACAGTAGCGTGACAAACCCTCCACCTCCGGTCTAACTAATCACTCTCACCTTATGGCATGGACCCCTGTGCAAACAGGTGGTCATGCAAGCGGGTATCAAAAGGGTTAACACGGACCATAAACTTCTCTCACATCTCCTTAGATCTCAGCAAGGACGCCAGGTCATGGGTAGAAGGAAAAGATCTAAGTGCTCACCGCTTAAGTATAAGATTAAATTTTTGTGTTCAAACACAAACTACTCACATAAAGATGATAAAAACACAGCATGTAAAGCCAACAATCGTGGAGAGGTGAGTACCGATCAAAAGAATTTTAATCGATCAAAAAAAATTTGATCGATCAAAAAAATTAACAATTAATCGAGGAATTAATATTTAATTTTTACAGCCCTAACATAAATAAATCTCTATAACAGAACTAGACAGTGAAACGTATATTCATTCATCCACAATAAGGGAAAAAAACTAAATGACGATCAAACTGGTTCAAACTCAAAATACATATCCAGTTCCCTATGCACACTTGTATACTAATTATACTGTCTTGTTGCTTATTTAATTATTTGAATATCTTTTATAGAGACAACTACATATAAATCTCCTGTGATACATACTCCTGAAGAAGCGGTTACCCTGCAAAACATGTTGAGTTTGAACCAGTTTGATCGTCATTTCGTTTTTTTCCCTTTTTGTGGATGAATGTATATACGTTTCACTGTCTAGTTCTGTTATAGAGATTTATTTATGCGTATTGTCTATACCTCGCCTTAAGGATTCCTTATCAATTGCTGCTTATTGTATTTTTCTAATAAATTTATATATATTTTTTATGAGAGTCTATGTGAGTCCTTACCGTGCCATGAAAGTCCACAGTTGCCTTAGATCATCTGCCATTCAATTTTCAGGAAATGAGAGGAAATGAATTTCCATCCGAAAGTGCTATCATAGGAACAGCTGATCCAATTCAAGAATTTCCCCTTACTTCCTGCTACAATGACATCTCTAAAAGTTTTGATTTCCCACCCCTTTCTGTCTCAGTGACAGTGGTCCCCAGGATAAATAGAGAAGGTCAATCTCCTCAGCAAGGATACGGACAGAAATAATATAACAATTGACATTTCCCTACCCCTTCCAAAATGAAAAAAAAAAAAAAAAAGGCTTTTACATACACTTTAAAAATTAAGAAATATGATAGGATACTGGATACATTGGATAATATACAAATTCTTTGGATATTCATTCTAGCAGCTTTTAGGTTAATATTTTACTATTGCATTAACTTTTAATTTGTACATTAAAGTTTCACTCGTTCTATTAAACTTTAATGAGCATCATATTAATTAATGTACCCAGAAAGTTTTCTAATCATTCAAAGATGTTTTACTCTGTAACTTTGCTGCATTAAAGTTACTCTTTTAAGAGCCAATTCTGTAGACAAATTTAACGCTGTTTTCGTGAATTGCTTTATATGTTATTTTTTATTGCTTACTTTTCATAGGCGGTTGTTAAGCAGGTTTATTGAGTGGCTAGTATGCCCCGAAGGGCTGTCAGCCTTGTTTCATGTTCGGTTAGTGTTGGCACTGAGTCATGCCAAGGAATTCTGCTAATCATGGATTTCCCATCTCTTGATGAACCATTTGGCATCATGCCCAGCTTGGCTTAAACCTACAGCACCTATTAAAATCATATAGCTACACCAGCCTCTAAAATGTAGCAGATACATTTACCTTTCTGAAAGTTCTCAATGGATCCATGTTTTGTGATCTTTCTCCAAGAAAATATACCCTATTTAAAGTAGATTTTAAAGTAAACCTTTTGTTTTCTGAAAGTTGATAACACTGTGACTTAAAATGCAGGTGCCTGTATCTACATTTAAAAATCCTCATGAACGTTCTTAGTGCACTTACACCAGCCTCATGCAAATACTTTCTACTGCTAGTAAAAAAAATCGAAGCTGGCTCAGCACTAGTACCTCACTATCTGTCAGTGCCCCCATCACAGTGATGTGTGAGAACAAGGAAGGGTTTACAACCAGAAGTCAAAATTTGGATAAAAGAGTGTTCAAGATTCCAGGGTTCCCAAGCCACAGAGGAAGATGTTTGGGTCCTAAGCACAGTTTTTGTTCCTGTCAGAAGTACCTCATCCCCCCCATACAAATCTATGATAAAGAATCTTGAAGCAGTTTGATGAAGCTTAGAAGAAGGTTACACAATTACGTAGTTAAATAGTTTAAAAGGTTGACTAAAGACACTGGTCCACTCAGTTCAACTGGAGTGTGTGTGTGTGTGCTTATGTCTGTACCATTCCATATCCCTGTACATTATGTTTGCTAGGAAACACATCTAATGCCACGTACACACGATCGGTTTTGCCGTCGGAATAAACTCTGAAGGAATTCCGCTCAAGTGGTCTTGCCTACACACGGTAACACCAAAGTCCGACCGTCTAGAACGCAGTCATGTACAACACGTACGATGGGACTAGAAACAGGAAGTGCAATAGCCAGTAGCCAATAGCTTCTGTCTCGTACTTGCTTCAGAGCATGCGTATTTTTTGGTGCCTCGGAACAGCATACAGATGAGCGGTTTTCCCGATAGGAATTGTTTCCGTCCGAAAAATTTAGAACATGTTCTCTTTCTAGGTCCGTCAGAATTTTCGACATAAAAAGTCTGATGGGACATACATACATGATCGGAATATACGATGAAAAGCTCCCGTCTGACTTTTTCTGTCATAAATTCCGCTCGTGTGTACACTCGTCACTGACACCAACTCTGGAAAGGAAGTACCACATTCTTACCCCTCTGACAGTAAAGAACCCCTTTTGCAGTTTAAGATTGAACTGCTTCTTGTCCATCTCCATTGTGTGACCAAGTGTCTTCTGTAGAGACTTTAGGTTAAATTGTGAAATTTTTTCCTCCCAATGCTAAGATCACCTTTTAAGATTTGTATATTGCTATCATGTCCTCTAGTTGAGATTTGTATATTCCTATCCATGGAGAATAAGTTTAATGTTTATAGTCATTCTTCATAACTGAGGTCCTCCAGCCTTAGCTTTGGACTCTCACCAGTTCAAGTGCATCCTTCCTGAGGACCAGAACTGGATGGCTTACTAAAGATGTGAATGGAAGAAAACCGCGCTATCTTTGTAGAAAGAGAATATGTAGCAGCCTGCACAACAAATTATGTGTTTATATAAAAAAAGATGAAATACAAAGTGCGGCGCTCTAAATGTCCAGAATGCGATTATTGGACATTCATATACAGATTTGTGCAAACAAATACTTGCAAACTAAATCCTATACCAGTGTATATGTGATACACACTCAAATATATAGTGGCTGTAAAGTGAAAATGTATCACTAAATGAACTTCACACTATAACCATAATAGAAAACAAACGGATATACTCATAAATAGGTGGTACAATAGCCACTAATCAATGGAATCTCTATTACAAACAAAAATAAACTTCATATATGTATGTTATAAAACACAGATATATATTAATGAGTCTAGTAAGAGTGAATTCTACACTGTAAACAAATACACCAAACTCGTGAAAAATAAAAGTGTTGAAACAATATATAAGTGACTTGTGCGGGTTGTCTGAAGAGGTCCGTCACCAGTTGGAATAAGGCTTACCAAATGTTGTGGACTCAGATAGGTTTACACCGTATGAGTTGTAAACGCTTGATGGTGTCAGCTACACCGATAGGAACAGCTCTCAATCTGGATGATGCCTTATGGAGGTGAAACGCGTCGGGAGATGATTTGCTGATGCCACTGCTGCCAGATCTGTATTAATGCTTTTAACCATTTCTGTACATGTGAGTACCCCATTTTTGTGATTTTAATAAATTTAATCGCCTGACGGTATTACACTATATGGTCCCCTTTCTTTATTGTCGGTAATACTTCTGGGGAGGTACCATATCATACACCGCCTACTACTCTGTCCTTGAGTTCCTCTGGACTATCCAGTAAAGATCTTGTCTGCTGTCGCCACATGCCCGGGTTGAGAGCTGTTCCTATCGGTGTAGCTGACACCATCAAGCGTTTACGACTCATACTGAGTCCACAACATTTGGTAAGCCTTATTCCAACTGGTGACGGACCTCTTCAGACAAGCCGCACAAGTCACTTATATATTGTTTCAACACTTTTATTTTTCACGAGTTTGGTGTATTTGTTTACAGTGTAGAATTCACTCTTACTAGACTCATTAATATATATCTGTGTTTTATAACATACATATGTGAAGTTTATTTTTGTTTGTGATAGAGATTCCATTGATTAGTGGCTATTGTACCACCTATTTATGGGTATATCCGTTTGTTTTCTATTATGGTTATAGTGTGAAGTTCATTTAGTGATACATTTTCACTTTACAGCCACTATATATTCGAGTGTGTATCACATATACACTGGCATAGGATTTAGTTTGCAAGTATTTGTTTGCACAAATCTTTATAGGAATGTCCAATAATCACATTCTGGACATTTAGAGCGCCGCACTTTGTTTTGCTAAAGATGTGGCCCAACCAGAGTTTTGAAAAGTGGTACAATTATAGTTTTACCCGACATAGATATACCGTATTTATCGGCGTATAACACGCACTTTTTCCCCCTTAAAATCGGGGGAAAGTCGTGGGTGTGTGTTATACGCCGATACCCCCCAAAAAAATGACAAAAATTGCAAGCGCCGCTGAAAAATAGCGAGCGCTGCTGAAAAAACCCGAAGGGCGGCCGAAAAAGAACGAAGCGCCCCCGGAAAAAGCCGAGCAGACTCTGCTCTGCTCGTAGTCCCGCCTCCCTGTGCTCGCTCCGGAAACAGCAGGGAGGCGGGACCACGAGCTTAACCGTCCGAGTCGGCTCGGCTTTTTCCGGGGGCGCTTCGGTCTTTTTCGGCCGTGCTTCGGGTTTTTTCAGCGGCGCACGCAACAGCGTCTCGGCGGCTGGAAATTTAAACCCGGAAAAGACTGAAAATGACGCTGGCAAGCTACAATGGCACTGGGCAAGGCTGAAATGACGCTGGGCAAGCTACAATGACGCTGGGCAAGCTACAATGACGCTGGGCAAGGCTGCAATGACGCTGGGCAAGGCTGCAATGACGCTGGGCAAGGCTGCAATGACGATGGGCAAGGCTGCAATGACGATGGGCAAGGCTGCAATGACGATGGGCAAGGCTGCAAATGACGCTGGGCAAGGCTGCAAATGACGCTGGGCAAGGCTGCAATGACGCTGGGCAAGCTACAGTGACACTGGGCAAGCTGCAATGACGCTGGGCAAGCTGCAATGACGCTGGGCAAGCTGCAAATGATGCTTAAATGTAAGTTGTTTTTTTTTCCCTAAACTTCCCTCCTCCTAAACTTGGGGTGCGTGTTATACGCCGGTGCGTGTTATACGCCGATAAATACGGTAGGTTAAGTGATGTAAGAAGGTAGTGTCTCAAATTGATGTCAAACACAAGCAGTTCCGATGTGAACAAAAAAAACCTTTACACAAGACCAGAGCATCCTATTATGTGTCCTGGTTGCCATGGAACCTTAGACAAATTATGACTTCCAACAGTAGCCCCATCACTGTGATGGGGTTTACTTGCAGATAATGATAGTGCACCTGAAAGAACACTACATTTGCCCATCTACAAAAGCCCTTAAAGTGTAACTTTAGTTAAACACTATTTTTAATTGTAGATGAACCTGTCAGACTTTTTATTCCTGCAGTTGTCCCCTTTAGGGTGATTTTTCTGCATTTACTGTGTAGTCATTTGATAAAAAAAAGTTAACTTGAATGTAGTACTCACTCCAAAGGAGCTGCTGACAATAGACATATTAGTACAATAGGCTAAGTAGTACAAAAGAGCAAAGCAGCAGCCCTGAGAGAAGGAGAAACCTCCTAGCTTTAGGAAGGAGAACCCTCCTCTCCAGCCACCCTCTGGGCATCCCCTTCCCAATGATTGGCTGGGGTCTGATAAATATTCATCGGCCAGTGGTTTATTCTCCCATTCTATGTTCTGGAAGCTTCTTCCAGAGGCAGACATCAAACACCAAGCTTAGGAAACTCTGACTAGGTCTACAAACAGATCACCAATTCACTACAGTGAGTAAAGTTCAAAAACTAAATTTAGCCTTACGTTTGGCAGGGTGCTACAGGAATTAAGACAACCATAATGCATCTAGTACATTTCTAAATCATTCCTTCTTCAATAGGTCAAAAACGAAAATAAGTGTTGATTAGAATATGTTTATGGGGACATTTCTATTGAGGTGAAGTTTAATCCTTCTGACTCTTTATACCCATCCCCCACCCCCAAGCCTTTCAACTGTCAGATGCCAGGGGTACAGTACAGGAGCAGTTGAGTTTTTTGATAAATGATTGACAAGGGCTGTGATGTAGTGGCTAGTGGAGCTTAATCTTAATTTGGGACGGTAAGGTCCTAAAAATCCTTTGTATGATATATGCTTTAAATCTCTCTTTATATATAGAAAGATTTATACTGGATTTTAGTGTAAATAGTCCAAAGCCAGGTCTGGTAAGCATTTAATGCCCACAGTAATGTGCATTATTTGCACTTTACAGTGATATTAAACCTGAAAACAAAAACGTAATGTATTGCAGCTTACCAATCCTTAGAATTGATGGTTGCATTAGTTTTCTTTTTTAAATTTTTTCCTTTATTTTCACCTGGTGATCTGGCCAGTAACCCACTTTCTGTCTTAACCGCTTCCCGACTGCCTCATGCAGATATACTGTGGCAGAAGGGCACGTACAGGCAGATTAATGTACCTGTATATGGCCCTTTAAGAAACGGCTTGCGGGCACGTGCGCACCGGGAGCTCCGTGACCGTGGGTCCCGTGGACTCGATGTCCTTGGGGACACCCGCGATCGTCTCACGTTGAGGAAGAACGGGGAGATGCTAATGTAAACAAGCATCTCCCCGTTCTGCCTAATGACACTGTCACTGATTACAGCTCCCTGTCACACACAGCCCCTCCCCCCCAGAGTTAGAACCACTCCCTAGGACACACTTAACCCCTACAGCGCCACCTAGTGGTTAACCCCTTCACTGCCCTTCACTGCCAGTCACATTTACACAGTAATCAATGCATTTTTAATTGCAATGATCGCTGTATAAATGTGAATGGTCCCAAAATTGCACCAAAATTGTCAGACGTGTCCGTCATAATGTCGCAATCATGATAAAAAAACGCTGATCGCCGCCATTACAAGTAAAAAAATAAATTATCAATAAAAATGCCATAAAACTATCCCCTATTTTGTAGACGCTATAACTTTTGCGCAAACCAATCAATAAACGCTTTTTGTAAAAATGTTTTACCCAAAATATGTAGAAGAATACGTATCGGCCTAAACTAAGGGAAAAAATTTTTTTATATATTTTTGGGGATATTTATTATAGCAAAAGTAAAAAAATAACAATTTTTTTGTTTATAGCAAAAAAAATAAAAACCACACACGCGATCAAATACCACCAAAAGAAAACTCTATTTGTGGGGAAAAAAGGGTATCAATTTTGTTTGGGAGCCACATCGCACGATTGCGCAATTGTGCTCTAGTCTTTGGCCAGCCAAATGGTCCGGGGCTTAAGTGGTTAAGGTGCCTCCACTCTGGATGAACTAGTAAAGGAGACACTTTGGACAGCAGCATTGTCAGTCTGAGGGGAAGGTAGTGTTAGCCTGAGAGATTTGGAACTTAGCTAACAAATTGAAGCTGAACTCCAGAATAACACTTTATAGGAAGTTATAGCAAACAGTTTTACAGTATGTGTCCAGGATAAATTGTATTTGTTGCATTCAGTAAAATCCTCTCAACTCTTTTATCAGGAATGGAATGTTTTAGGGTTGGAAGCTGCAATAGAAGACTGGAATCTAGAGTGGTGTATACAGAGAAAGATTTTTATTGAAGGGCTTTGAGTGTCTATTCCAGCTCTTAGTTTGTCTGCCGAATCTTTGAAATGCATTGGATTCTTTTAGTGATTTCAACAAAAAATTGCATATTTGTGGACTGGCACTTTCCTCTTTCATTCTTATATGATTTTGTAAGAATAGATTCTGTTAAATTCAAGCACTACCTATGGATTTACATGCTCTATTGAAATAGTTTCTAAATAAGGACTAACTATAATCAAAGGTTCGGCTTTTCAACACATTATGATGTACCGGTAAATCAATTTTAAAAACGGTTTTGTTGGTTAGAATATTATTTGTTGCATTCATTAACATCTCTCAACTTGCTTTGGGGGTTCCCTTATTATCAGGAATGGAATGCACTAGGGTTGGAATCTGGACTCAAAAACTGGAATTTATACTGGTGTATACAGAGGGGGTTTTATTAAATGGCTAATGCCTGGTACACACGATCGGAAATTCTGCCAGCAAAAGTCTGATGTGAGCTTTTGGTCAGAAAATGCGACCTTGTGTACGCTCCATCGGACTTTTGCTGGCGGAATTGCCAGCAAAAGATTGAGAGCAGGTTCTCTATTTTTCCGACGGAAAAAGTTCCAATCGGAAATTCTGATTGTCTGTAGCAATTCCGACGTACAAAATTCCTACACAAACAATTCGACGCATGCTCCGAAGCATTGAACTTAATTTTCTTGGCTCATTTTCTATGTTGTACGTCACCGCGTTCTTGACGGTCGAAAGTTCAGAGAACTTTTGTGTGACCGTGTGTATGCAAGCCAAGCTTGAGCGGAATTCTGTCGGAAAAAACATCCCCGTTTTTTTCAACTGAAATTCTGCTTGTATGTACGCGGCATAAGAGTGTAAATTCCAGATCTCAATTCGGTAGTCAAATTCCTGAAATGTGTTGGCTGCTTTTATGGAATGAAAAAAAATGAAATTGATTCTGGATTCAAAATTGTGGACAGGGGATTGCCTCTGTCATTCTTCTTATATGCTTTTACAAGAACCAATTTCAAGGCTCCTGTAAGAATGGAAAGCTGCCTTGCAAATGTTTTCAAATTCTGGACTATAGTTATATTCAAAGCTCCAACTTTTCACCACATTATGATGAAAAGCTAACACATTTGTAAATCAAGCTCAGAAACAGTTAGACTATTTGGAGCCAGAGAAGTGCTAATTTGCATACCATAGGCCCTGATAGAACCAGGGATCCTAAAAGAATATATACAGAATTATACAATATATAGTGATTGTAATAGCTTCTTTATTCTAGTTTATACAGGGATCATCATTTAAAAGTTTGATGTCTGCTTTCTTTTACTTTTATTTCACCTGTTTGCTGTCTAGCCTTTCTTAGCTGAGTAATATTTTGTTAACACAGTGTTTTATGTTTTTTGTTACTTAAAGAATGTTAAAGGTATGATGGAAGCCACATGTAGTGGTATGTAAAGATTGTATATACGTTAGTCATGTTCTGAACTTAAAAGAAAATGATGCAAATGTAGCATATAATAAGCGGTAGGAATGTAAACATTGGTTTTATACAAACTGCACGCGCTTCTTGCATGATCTGTAGGCTATTTTTAGTCCTAATGTGTTTAATCAAAGCCATAAATGAATGGGACTATTGCTTATGGACAGGTAGAAAAGAAAATCAAGGTATTGTCCAAAACAACCGATTAGATTTGTAGAATTTCTAATGTAGGCTGAAAAATAAATTGTATCATTTGTTAATGTCACCTAAAGCTGAATTCCAGGTATGTTCTTTTACATTGGTCCAGCTTTGACCAATGTATGTATGTATGGGCCATACCTGTGGGATCCCTGTAGAAGCCAAGAATAACTGTAGCAATTGTAGCTACTACAGTGATCCTTGCTGTCTTTCAGGTCCCGTGTCAAACAGCTGCCCTGTTGCATAGTAACCACAGGGGATTGCTCACTTGGCATGGGTGTTGTTCAGAGAACGCTTTGCATTTTTTTCAATGTAAAGCATTCTCTTAATGGTGCCCATGCATGAGATACTGTATTTACAGTTGTGTGAAAAAGTATTTGCCCCATTCCTGATTTTTTTTTCTTTTTGCATATTTCTCACACTTAAATGATTCAGATCATCAAACAAATTTTAATATTACACAAAGATAACCCGAGTAAATCCAAGATGCAATTTTTAAACGATTATTTCATTTATTAAAGGAAAAAAGCTGTTCAAACCTGCCTGGCCCTATGTGAAAAAGTAATTGCCCCCTCCCATGCTGAATCATGAATGTACTGTGATTAACCACAATTTTTTGGAAAGCTGAGTTAAATTTCACTTGCCACACCCAGACCTGTTGAATCAATAAATCACATCAATAGAAGTTGTCTGACAAAGTGAACACGCTAACAGATCACAAAAAGACACACATCATGCCACAATCTAAAAAAATTCAAGAACAGATTAGAAACAAAGTAATGTACATGTATCGGCTTAGGAAGGGTTTCAAAGCCATTTCTAAGGCTTTGGAACTCTAGTGAACCACGGGGAGAGCCATTATCCACAAATGGAGATAACTAGGAACAGTGGTGAACCTTCCCAGGAGTGGCCAGCCTACAAAAATGACTCCAAGAGCATGACAAGGACTCATCCAGGAGGTCATAAAAGAACCCAGAACAACATCTAAAGAACTGTAGGCCTCACTTGCTTTAGGTAAGATCAGTGTTCATGATTCAACAATAAGAAAGAGGCTGGGCAAAAATGGCATCCATGGGAGCGTTCCAAGGCCAAAGCCACTGCTGACCAAAAAGAACACAAAGGCTCATATCTTACATTTACCAAAAAACATCTTGATTATCCCCAAGACTTTTAGGCAAATATTCTGTGGATTGATGAGACAAATATTTTACTTTTTGGAAGGTGTGCCTCCCGTTACATCTGGCATAAAACAAATACAGCATTTCATAACAAGGACATCATACATGGTGGTGGTAGCGTGATGGTCAGGACCTGGACGACTTACCATAATTGATGGAACCAGATAGAGAGAAAAACCACTGCTCCAGGATGGCCCCTTAAGGCGAATGCTCTTTCTCCTGTTCAGGAGTCCCAGGTGCTGGCTAATGACACAATAGGCAGGAAGCAGTAGAAGAACTCTGGACAGCCGCACACCAGAAAAAGATAAAATCCTGTGTAATTTATTAAAAAATAAGAATCACATCAAATATAATGGTCCACAGCAGTTCTGCTGTGGACCATTATATGTAATGTGATTCTTATTTTTAAATAAATTACACAGGATTTTATCTTTTTCTGGTGTGCGGCTAACCAGAGTTCTTCTACTGCTTCCTGCATAATTGATGGAACCATGAATTCTGAGCTCTATCAGAAAATCCTAAAGGAGAATTCCGGCCATCAGTTCATGACCTTAAGCTCAAGGGCACTTGGGTTATGCAGCAGGACAATGATCTGAAACACAACAGCAAGTCTACCTCCAAATGGTTCAAACAAAGCAAAATTTAGGTTTCGGAGTGGCCTAGTCAAAGCCCGGACTTAAATCCAATTGAGATGCTGTATCATTACCTTACACAGGCTGTTAATGCTGGAAAACCCTCCAATGTGACTGAATTAAAACCATTCTGCAAAGAAGAGTGGGCCAAAATTGCTTCACAGCAATGTGAAAGACTCATTGCCAGTTAGCGCAAACGCTTGATTGCAGTTGTTGCCGCCAAGGGTGGCACAACCAGTTATTAGGTTTAGGGGGCAATTACTTTTTCACATAAAGCCAGGCAGGTTTGGACAGCTTTTTTGCCTAATAAATGAAACCATCATTTAAAAACTGCATTTTGTATTTACTCAGGTTATCTTTGTGTAATAATAAAAAAAATTTGATGATCTGAGTCATTTAAGTGTGACAGATATGCAAAAAAATCAGAAAGGGGGCAAATACTTTTTTTCACACAACTGTATGTATGTATAAATATTTCAAATTTGCTGTTTTCTAATATCATTGTTATAGCATCAATTTGTATGTTTATCATGATGCGCAGAGTTCAGCCTTCTTCCACAACTGCTTACCTCTGCATACCCCATCCACATCTCACTTTCACCCTTCTTCGGCTCCTGCCTCGGCATGCAACTCCCCCTCTTCTGCCCACATCTTCTCCCCACCTCCTTAAAAGCTCCACCATCTTCCACATATCTTACTTTTGTTGCTGTATTAAGCGGAAGCCCCCAGTTGGCTCTAGTACCTCCCTCTCCAACACTGTAGTTGGCTCCGTCTCTCTCACTTGTAGGGAAATCATCCAGTGGGGGTGCTGGCATCTGCACTGCACCCTGGGCACCTGCATCCTGCAGGTGGGAGCCACTCAGAATATCAGATCTGTGAAAGCCAAGCTGTCACTCGTAAACACAAATAGGAAAAATGGAGCACTAAACAGGCAGTTAGTGAAAATTAGGACGATTACAACAGTCCAGAATATGCCCTAAGGCCAAAGTCCATATGCTCCTGGAACCAGACCTGTATTAAAGGTTCTGGTCAGTATCAAAAACAGCAGCCAGCTTTGGAGAGTAGAAGAAGCTCTGTATGCAATGAGAAGAGAGAGAGAGCAGCGCCACTCTGAGTGCAGCATGTGGGTATAATCAGGTTTAATGCATTCAAGTCAAACTCATTTGAGCTGTAACAAACAAGCGTGTGTGTAAAGAATCAGGACGGCAGGCACGTCAGCACTAGTGGACAGGGGGCATGGTTGAGTGCTCGCGTTCAGAGCATGTATGCTCCTTCATCAGGCATGATGAAGGAGCACACATGCTCCGAACGCGAGCGCTCAACCATGCACCCTGTCCACTAGTGCTGACATGCCTGCTGTGCTGATACCATCCAGCCTCGGAGCTGCAGAGACCACCTGAGCGGCCGGGGACTGCTATATCACCGCTGCCCAGCTGGACACTAAGGGAGCCTGAAGGAATTTTTTACACACACGCTTGTTTGTTACAGCTCAAAAGTGAGTTTGACTTGAACACATTAAACCTGATTATACCCACATGCTGCTCTTTTCACTTGTAAACACAGAAGCTGGACTTATGTGTTTACAAGTGATAGTGGTGAGAGGGGAGCACATGGAGCGTGAGCCCGAGGTGGTGATACTGAACCCCACCAATTTCCAGCTAAAAAAAGCCCTGTTTATCACTAATCCAGAAATTATTTCTACTATTCATTCAACTAGGAAGACTGGTGGCACCCAGTGAAGAAAGTAATTGCTGTGGGTGGTAGCTCCAGATTGAATGTGAATATTGGAGAAAAATATTTTTTTCTATTTTAACTTTCATTGATCTTTTAATTATGATTTCTTCATGAATTTCTGCTTTATATTACACCACATACAGACAGGAAAAGTTAGAGCTTTGTCCCTGTTGAGGTTTATATCTTAGTGTTCCAGTAAGCTTATTTTTCTATGAAGTGACAATTAGTATTTGATTCCCACTCTTATTTTGAGAAGGAAAATAAGGAGGGGGTGTTTTTCTAAGAAAGTTACCTCTTTAAAACAAGATATTAGTCAGAAATGTTGACATGATATCTGAAGGCAAATTCCTAATAGCACTCCTCTTATTTATATTACGGTCAATGAATTTCATGGTCCATTAGTGAGCTCAATACTAATGATAAATGCCACAAGATAAATTTCCATGAAAGCCTTGCTAATATGGCCACTATACTAGTTACACTAAGGAAAACTCCCTCTAATATTCCATTGATTCTGATTTGCTTTAAAATAGCATCATTAAAATGTGTAAAAATTATGCCTAAATGAAGATACCATGAAAAGAAATTTGAGGGGCCACATAAATCATAAATAATTTGCCAAAGATCTAGAAAACAAACAGCAACTATTGAAATAGACCTGATTTTAGGAAGTGAAGTAGTGGACATCTAGGAATGTTAATTTTTGCCTGAGCAGCACCCTTAAAAATCTAACTTTTGTTATGAATTCCTCCTAAAAAGAGCAATACATTTCCAGTGCATAAGCACTCCTGTAGCTGCAGTGTGAGATGTTCTAAGGCACTGCTGATTCTTCTGACTGATAGTCTCAGAAGATTTGGAGATATGGTGATGTCCTTACTATGCTGCTCAATGTTCTCCTCCCTGAAGAGGAAGCTTGTTAGCATGGAGGAACTACATGCTGATTGCTTTGTATTGTTTCACATGTGTGCTAGAGCCTGAGGCCAAACTGCTTCACTGGGACCCACATGAAAAAGGATAATGTCCTATTCACTGGCCAGTGACACCTGTCCTGGCACCAACTACAGAGACATTTTGAAGAAAATAGTGCATAACACTGGATATCCTCCACCAGTTCTTATACACACAGTGTAATTTTCTTGCTTTGGTCCGTAGGCATAGCTGGAAACCACCATATACTCCGCAAGGGCCTCGCACACTCGGGTCCAGGCCAGAACCCTGGGAAGCTCTATTCTGCAGGGGGCCCTAATCTAGTGACCCTACTGCTCAAAAGATCAGATCAAATGGGCATCAATCAATGTACCCCTTTGACAGAACCTCCGTCACTGCCCACCATGGCTCCCTCTCCCAAACTGGCTGCTGCTCCTTCTCTTTCTCTGCAGAGGTTACTCTCTTATTGACTTGATTAATACCATAGCATAATACTTTTTACCTATTTGTATTTACTGTGAGAGCACACACATGAATGTTTTTCTGATATGAGGGAAAAAAAATACATCCTCTACCAAGGTGACTGTCTTCAGTACAGAGCAAGACATGGCAAATCAGTGATGGGGAGAAAGATCATCACCCATTTTCAGAAACCCAAATTTAAGGCTATTGATGGGTCATGCCGGAAAAAGCGTAACAGTTCTAAGTACTTATAGAGTTATATCAGGGTCCATTGCAAACTGCTGATTAATTTACGTATGAGAAGCCATTAACAATCGTAATTAAATGTAGAAAGGTGGACAACCCTTTGTTACATACTGCTTTATTATAATTTTTCTCCTAAAAGTCTAAGTCTAAGGAAAAGAAAGTCCAACCCTACCAATAAACACATATGAATTTGAAAAAGCATTACTATACAATCGACTAGTACAGTCACATAAAGCATAGAGTCTAGTTCTGTGCTCTCGAAACTTCATTCTCTATGCAAACATTTGTGTATGTACACCACTGAACTTTACTGGAATGTAATTATTTAAAGTGCTAGTCCTTTCCCAACGAAAACCAGGAATGCACCTAATGAAAGACAATGCTTTTCGATTATTTTCTCTAGATTGATTAAATTCCACTAGTCCTTTCATTTTTAGAGTCATTTTTTTCCAGCAGAATTTAATTTGGCTTCTTTTGCTTGCAAGCCATTGTTTTCTGTTCCCAGCTCAGCCTGTGTGTTTTCTTAAGTTGTGTGTGTGCATTCCAAACCATAATGTGCTGAAACAAGACCCTTGTGTGGATGGTCCTTGGAGATGACATAATAACACTTTAAAGTTTATTCAGTGGTAATGTTACATAATATCAAGATTGAGTTTACTGAAAGATTGAGTCAAATGCCAAAAGACTAATACAAATGAAGCAAAAGCACAATCAGCCTTAACAATAGAGATAGTGTTTCATGATTTTGTCCTTAAGTTTGTCTAACAAATGTAATTAAATGTAGTAATAGAGTGTAATAACAGGAAAGCACAATATAGGTTAGGGTGATGGTTTATCCTCAAATTGTAAATAAGAAACTACATCCCTTTTATATACTTACTAGATAATGGGCTCAATTACAATGGCTAATGGCAGTATGAGTCTATTTTTCAGGTACAGTATGTTTGACTTGCATATTGCATCTTTTACATTGAGCACAAAATCACCTGATGTCAATGTGACAATAGACTCAATTGAGTTTACACCAGGGGCGGACTGACCATTTGGCCACTCTGGCACTGCCCGAGGGCCCCGGGCCACTAGGGGGCCCCATCAGGGTTGCCAGCCTCAGTAAAACTATGGACAGTATGTAAAAATCTGTGTTTTTTTTTTACATCTATCTCTGAAATGTCCCTTACTGACATTCTTTTGGTCTAAAAATCCAGAGATTATAGCTGCCCCACCTCTCCAGTACCTTCGCAGCCAATACAAACATGTCTGTGTATACTGTGTGTAATTGTGTGTGTATACTGTGTGGCCCCATAATCTCTGATTGCCTGGGGGCCCCATAATCTCCTATTGCCCGGGGGCCCCATGATCTGTTCTCACAATTTTTTTTCTTGTCAGGTTTGAAACTCGAATCCTAAACTGAAATTCTGATGGAGGTAGACGTGAGGACGTAGTGCGGTGATGCAGCACAGAGGGAGGGGCGGGACCTAGGGAGTGACGGCCCAAAATATTAAACGGCACAAAATATTAACGGAGCTTAAATACTATCAGACAGATATAGTGTTCCTCCAGGAAACCCACCTCTTTCAGGGAGCTAATATAAAATTATATTCCAAAAAATTCCCCACTTGGATATATGCAGATTCAACCAGGAAAGCTAAAGGAGTCGCGATAGGTTTCTCAGAGGGAATCCAGTTCAGAGAAGAAGAGAGAGTAGTAGAACCAGAAGGGCGGTATCTTTTTTTACGCGGTCATATGAATGAGATACAAGTTACTTTAGCAAACATTTATGTACCAAATAAAAATCCAACAGAATATGTCAAGAAAATGATACGTATGCTAGCCAGTTTCGGACAGGGGATGACTATATTGGCAGGGGACTTGAACCTATGCATGAATCCAGATGAGGATAGTACGTCACGAGTGCGGGGGACGGCAAAGTTACCTTTAAAAAAATTGAAGAAAACCCTCCACCAAAATCAATTGATGGATGTGGGGCGAATTATGAATCCAAAAACACGAGATTATACTTTCTTCTCCCCCGTACATGGGACGTACACACGCATTGACTATTTTTTTGTGGATCATAATACGTTATCTAGGGTCACGGACGCCCATATAGAGATAGCTACCTTATCAGACCATGCACCAATCATGATGACAATAGAAGAAATCAATATCTCAAAACCTCTCTCGAACTGGCGATTAAACGAAGCTCTGCTCTCGGAGAAGCAAGACATTGAAAAAGTGCAGGAAGAACTAAGTTTTTTTTGTTGAAAATAACGAATCAGGCGACATTTCAGACTCAATATTATGGGAAACACACAAGGCATATATTAGGGGTATCTTTATTGCGATGGGTTCAGGGAAAATAAAAGAAAGAACAAAAAAAATTAAAAAGATAACTGAAGATATTTTTACCCTAGAGCAACTGCATAAGAAACCAGGGGGCCATCGGCAAGAGATATATCATAATCTTATAATGAAAAGAGAAGAATTAAAGGACATAATGACCCAGGATACAAAAAATGTCTTTAATGCGACTCAAATAAAGAAATATGTAGGAAGTAATAAAATAGGAAAACATTTAGCTAAAACTCTGAAGAAGAAAAAAAACAGAAACTTCATCGAAAAAATCCGCAATAGACAGGGTGATCTAGTCTTCAAGTCCAACGAGATTGCAGAGGTCTTCCAGTACTACTATAAAACCCTCTATAATGTCAATAAAGAGAATAAGAACCAGGAAAATAATAAAATCAGAGAATTTTTAAAGAACTCAGGACTCACCCAGATATCTATGGAAGACAAGTCAGACTTGGAATTGCCTATTTCAGAAAGCGAGCTTCTCCAAGCGATGGCAGACACAAAAGTAGGGAAAAGCCCGGGACCGGATGGTTTCCCGATCCTCTACCTTAAAAAATTTAGCAAAATCCTGGTGCCTAGAATGTGTAAATACTTCAATGGATTGGGAGCAGACTATGGACTAAGCCGAGAGGCACAAAAGGCCTTAATAACCCTTATTTCTAAAGAAGGAAAAGATGATAGCTGCTGCTCAAGTTTTAGACCAATATCCCTCCTTAATTTTGACACCAAGCTCTATGCAAAAATCCTTGCAAATAGATTAAAAAAACTTATGAATGACTTGATCCATGTAGATCAGGTAGGCTTCGTGGCCTCTAGAGAGGGACGGGACAACGGAATCAGAACCCTATTATTATTACAAAAATTAAAGACAGAGGGGCCCCCAGGTCTATTCCTGTCGATAGATGCCGAGAAGGCCTTCGACAGGGTAGACTGGGGGCTCATGATGGAAACACTAAAATATATAGGCCTTGGCCCCAGGATGCTACAGAGAATTGGAGTTCTATACGAAAAACCAACTGCAATAATAAAGATCAATGGGGACCATTCCTC